>CM036551.1:20503784-20691284 GCA_020745685.1 Tautogolabrus adspersus | reverse complement strand
GTATATGTGTGTGTGTGTGTGTGTGTGTGTGTGTGTGTGGGGGGGTGATATGCAGCAAAGAGCCGAGGTTGGATTCTAACTCAAAATCGCTGAGACCAGGACTACAGCCTCCGTACATGGGTGTAAGTATCCCAAGGTGTAAGAAGTAGTGGCAGGCAGGCAACAAAGCAAAGTTTGAAGATAAGACAAGAGGGCTAAACTGGAGCTGGACTTGTGACTTAAACAAAGCATGAATGGCACAATGACCCAGCAGAGACTGCACGTTGGTGCAGGGTTCTTGTAGGTGTCCTTGATTGCTGGCAGGTGTGTTGATTGCAGATCCAATGCAGGTGAGCAGAGTGAAGAGGACAGAGTGGAAGGGGGGAGGGGAAAACAGAACAGTCCAAGCACTCACACAAAAATACTCTATGAAATTAAATAAAACACACACACACCTAATGCAAACTGAAGTCACGGAGCAGGTACAGTACTGTGACACATGTGTCCTCCCTCCGCTCAATGAGGAGGAGCAGATTTGAACGTTTTGCTTTTGAAGTCAACAACATAAGTCCAGTTCATTTAAAGCCCCATCCCACCTAAACTCATTGTTGCTTCTATACTATAGCCAGCTGATTAATTTATCTTAGACAAAGACTTTATAACCAAACTATTGTCTTAACTACGCATTTGCAAACATCTCGCTCCTCTAAAGTTCCCTCCACATGATGAAATAAAGTATGGTCAATGGATACGATACTTATAGGCAGACCCGCCCGCAGAAATGGCTGGGCCCCTGAAAGGCCCGGTGAATGGGCCCTCACAGGATTATGATTTAAATCACCGTATGCACATCCGATCAGTACTGTTACCTCTAGACTCCTGGCTAACATTGGCTCCCTCAGCCAGCTCCCTCATTTTCTTCTTCTTTCTTTCCTGGCGTCCTTACTCTGTGCAGGTCCTGAAATGGCTCTACTCATTCCAACATAGCTGGTGTAACAGTTAAGTTCACTGCGCCCGCTGACGTAGGCAACATTACAAAGAAAAGGCTCATCTCATTTAAGAAGAGGGGTTTTACATTTTGAGACAGGCTACAGTTTGCTGAAGCAACAATACATAAAATGTGTTTCTGTTGCTTTAGGAGGTAATGGTGAGTATTTAGGTGTAAAATAACATTTGGTCATTGTTGCTTCAATTAAGGATGGACCATGTTTTTTTTGCTAACCTCCATGGGCCCTCCTCATGTGACTGGGCCCAGAAAGCTTTCTGTCTTTGTCCCCCCTTGTGGGTGGCCTTGCTTGTAGGAGTCAAAACGATAGTCAACCAGCCCAATGGTTTGCTTAAAACATTCCCAAAATTGTCTACAGAATAACACTTAGAAAAATAACTGAACATCAACATGCTGGTCCGAAATTAACCCATACTAAATACAAAGAAGTCAAACGTGACCAACTACAGTGCTACAGATTAGTATATTATTCTGTGTAGTGTGTCTCTCTCACTTTAATGCATCACTTATTATCAATGCACAGCTTTATCATTTCTGTTCTTGTTTTGTTTTGAATACCGTTAGTTACACGTTGACTTTCACTTCAGAATCAAACCACAGCATTTTCCGTTGTAAACATCTGACAGCATGGTAAATTGCTTTTTGGCATTAAATGATAGATGGATCATGGTAAAGAAAATGGAGGGAGGAAGTATTGTGAACATCTGTCCTTTAGAAAGCCAAGCAGAGGGCAGGAGACAAGCGCACCAATGAGATTGCCACTTCCATTTTACCGCAATGTCATTTATTTACATTAATTACAGAAAAGGTGTCATGGTTAATTGGACACAGACATGTTTTACAATGACATATCTTAGAGCTGTAAGAAACAGGTTTGTCTCAAGGCATGGACAGAGCTGGTGCCTTGTAAGGGAATTGGACATGAGGGCTGAATATGACAGACATGCTTCATGTTTTCAGCTCTTTACTCACCTCACATTCCCCCCACGGTGGATTGAGGCAGGAAAAGTTGCTCATACACCTCATACAAACATCGGCCTATTCGTGCACACAACCACACACAGTAGACAGCCTCACTTCATAGCAGCCCATGCTGTCTGTGTTCAAATGAGACACATCCAAGGCTGCTAATTTACAAGGAAACGGCACAGCCAGCTCTTTGTCCTGCTTCCATTAAGAGTGTATGAGAAGGTGGCAGGAAAGAGGGAAAAGGCTCGCAGGCTGATCTGAAAACTACAGCTCTTTCATGCTCCGTCTGACAAAGTAGCACTCTCGCCGCTCAAGCAAATGGAAGATATCACAGGCATTATATTGCTGATGCTCATTAACAGCAGACAGCAAACAGAAAAAATCAATTGGCACCCGGATACTCAGACTATCTTCAGAAAGGGCAGAAAAACAAATTCTGGCTGAGAGATGTGATTTCAATTTGCCTTTGTTAGTTGGTTTTGCTCAGCTTAAGCGTGTACGACAAAAACACCTCTTTGTGCATATAAGTAGATACAACATGCATTGAAAAAAAAATGTAAGCAGAGGAATGCCTGTCATAAACAAAGTATATAAGGAATGTCAAAAAAGCAATATTGTAGGCAGCGGTTAAAGTGCATGCCCCATGTACGGAGGCTAAAGTCCTCCAACCGGGCGGACCGGGTTCAAATCCGACCTGTAGCTCCTTTCCCTCTTGTCATTCCCCACTCTCTCTCTCTCCGCGATTTCTGACTCTGTCCACTTCATGTCTCTAAAAATAATAAAGGCATAAAAAGCCACAAAATCAACCTTTAAAATAACAAAAACAATATGGTAGTAGATCAATCTGTTGGCCCTAATGAGCAGCAGGTTTGGGATTTGCTACTGTAAGATACTGTACATTTTTGTAGAACAAAATGTGTTCTAAAATGTCATTCCAGGATATAAAGTGCAAGAATTGAAAAGCGAAACATTCAAAATCGCAACTCTTTAGTTGGACGAAAGTTTTCTCAATACAAACGTCTGCTTTGAAAGCTTGGATGTTTATAATTGTGTTCGGCTCATTCTTTTCTCCACCGTCCTTGAGTCACACAATACTTGTTTGAGCTGTTGCATTCATACTGACACTCTACTTTGTTGATCCCCTAACAGATGGAAAATCAAGCGCTGAAACAGTATTTTAAACATTACATTCACAATACTTTATACTGAAAAATGATTGTATTGTTTCAATAAAGAAACTCAGGGCTAGTGAGACCAGAAGTGGAATCTGGGTTATGTCATGACTTGTTTTAATAAAAAAGCCAAGACATTTACACATAGGCCTACATGCATTACATTTATGACAGTTAAATAAATATAGACATATGTGTGCACAGGAAACAAGGGGGGCAGGGGTGGGGGTCCTCAATAAATACTTAAAGGATGCTTAAAATCCTTTAAATATGGCTTATTATATAAAAAAACATATTACACTAAAATAACTATAAAAAACATTTTTGTAAACACAAGAGACACAGTTGTTGGTGTAATTATGTTAAATACCATCAACCCTGCTTAATACTGACCTCATAGCACATTCAGATAACCCCGCATCAGCAGCAGATATTTAATTTGTTAATGAATATCCTTCAACTGCACTAGCACCTGCCTCTATAAGATAACTTCTTGTGATCCACATTATTTGATGAAGAAATTAAGATTTTGTCTTAAATTGGGGAAGTATTTGGCGTTCCGATAGCTGAATGGTTAAGGTGCACTTCACCAGATTCCTGCCAAGGAGCTGTGTCGTTTGTTAACCCCATTCCGTCCACGATATCTAAACCAGGAAGTGTATGATATATATAAAAAAATCAACTGCTATCAAAGCCTTTGAAAATTGAGAAGGTTCCTTACAGCCTTAGAAGAGACAATGAGTTGTCAGTTATGCATTACTTATCAACCTGTAACTAAGAGAGACAGCTGCCTCTGCAGCAGCAGTGCCTCATAGCTGACAGGTGATGTCTGTTAAACTGTACATCGGTATCAGTGTCAGCAGCTTTGGAAAATGGAAGGCACCTCCGCAAAGATATTTCTCAGGTGTCCGTCTGAGTAATTCTTTATTTGACCTGTGCTACCTTTCTGTGCACAGCTTTGTCCCAGTGGCTCTGCTCTCTAAATATAATAATTACACCTACGTACAGGATGATAAATGCAGTGATGTGGTGGGAGTAAACCCCGCAGCTGTGAGTGGTCTTGTTAAATGGATCTCAGCCAATGCCCTCCAACCAGGACATTAGGGCTTTCTACTTCATTATTTCTCTCTAGAACTCCATAAAAAATACACGACCAGTCGTATTTCTCTCAAATATGAGACACAGGATTCTCTCGCTCCTTCTACTGTCTCACTGTAAGAGAACTTTGAAGCCCAAATGAGTTTTCTTCAAATGCAAGCCCACCAAAGGGAAAGAAAAGTAGCATTCAATTATTTTAAAAACACTTTTAATTTCATAAAGAAAAGGTTCAGTTAAACCAAAGGGACGTACAATATCATTCAGTGTCCAACATGATTGCCAGGATGGCTTTTGTTATCATCCCCATTCATTTGGGGGCAGGGCACAGGTGATGCTGAATTTTCTCAGATTGGTCTAATTTTGCTGTTTGATTAAAAGGAGGAAATCCTTCCGCTGCATATGACTTAGGCACAGTGGATAAATCCCATCACATGGTGTCAAGATGTTATTTATGTTATGGCCACAGCTTCTAAGGTTGAAGCAGCTGCACAGCCTCTGTGCGCAGTGAGGCTAACAGAAAGTTTACTTGCTGGTTCACACAAGGACTGTGCTGCAAATGAGACAAAATGTCACTGTCTTATTCACAAAGCACACGGTAAGGTTGAAAGGCTCCCCTAACTGTGCTGCAGAGCAAACAGCATCTCTGTTTGCTTGTGTCGTTTGTGGTTACGCATAAGAGGATGTGAGTGTTGTTTCTTTCTTACAGTTGCCCTTTTTGGATCCATTTAGGGAGGAAGCTTCCTTTTAAACGTGAAGCTTATAAAAACTCACATTTTTCTAGGCTGGCCTCAAAACTTGAAAAACGTTCCCGTCATAGCTGGTCAAAGTTACTTTACCAAGTAACTAGTTACTTATATTCAGTAATGTGCCCAACACTGCTCAAGAGTAACGGTCACAAGAAGTAAGCAAGAAAGCTTAATATAGAAAACAATACTGCAACTGGTATTGAACAAGGATACCCGGCACTTTGGCCTACACTCAAATACGTCTTTCATCTCTTTCAAAGTGATTCTTGATCACTTGGGAACCCCTACAGAAAGATCATGTAGGTCCAAAATGAACACTGCACCAAAAAGAAACCGTCATCTTTGACAGGTTGGAAGCTCAAAAAAGAGAAAAAGAAATACTTTCGAATGTATCTGTATTGTAAAAGAAATTACCAAAATCAAGATAATTGTTTTTTAAATGAACATCCAAGCAGTTATTTGTAAGATACATGCTCTTGTGCCCCTAGTTACCATGCCAAACACGTAGAAGGTCTTGTGAAGAAAACTGAGTAAGAAAAAGCCGCTCTGGCACATTTTTTATAGAACTCTGAAGACAGGGAGTCATAATTAGGGCTAATTAGTACTCATTTGCATGTCTGTGATAAGGCCCAGCATGGCCACAGTGTGAGTTCAGTGTGAGTTCGGGCCTTTATCTGAGAACACACTTCCTCATTTGTGCTTTGGCAGTGGGCCTGTGCACTGCATCAGAGATAATGTATCAATGGATCAGCCCTTTTTGATCAGTCTTGTGTGTGTGTGTGTGTTATATGTTGTCTTAAAAAAAGGATAGTGCTGAAGAGAAATAATGGTAATACAGTGCAACTGTTAGAAGAAGAAGATGTACTTTATTGATCCGGCAAGGGGAAATTCAATTTTTACACTCTGTGATTAAGAAATGCTACACACACACACAGGCTGAAATACACTTACTTGGTCTTAAGCTTTTCTAGTCTCCTCCAAACACTGATGGCAGAGGCTGCTACTGTATGTATTAACTAATCCAGTTATACACATTCACACAGTGACTCGGGGTTAAGTCGTCACATTGACATGGGGCTGAATCCAGTTGAGCGACGACCGACTCTACCACTGAGCCACAGCTGCCCCACTACAATACTTACATGTCAAGGTTATTATGTAGTCAAAATTATATTTGTAACTTGCATTGGAGAAAAGAAAAGGACTGTTCAAATCCATTCACTTTTTTTTTCCCAAGACAGAAATGTCATCCCTCTTTAATGTTGCTAAGCAATTAATGACTTTTGCCATTTTGGGCGGGTTTAGTTAACAGTCAATTATGTCCAATGTGGATGCAATTTAAGGTTAAGTCTGCAGGGCCATGTCACTTTACAGAATGTCAAGTTATAGCCTTTATTAAAACACTCCCACAGGCTTGCACTTAACAACTAGCTAACATGTAGCCCCAAATGGTTGAGAAAATAAACAATGGCAGGCCCTCACACTCAGCCATACTGTTAAGGTGTGACATAGCATTTAGAGGTGAAGTATACCGAGTCCAATTATGTCAGGAAATGTCAAACATTTATAGCAAGGGGGCATGCCATTAGTATTTTATCTTTTAAGACTTGGCCAAATGTTCATGTGGGGTTCAAGCATCAGTGGTTTGTGTTATCATGTCAAACCACTAATGTTTATAATAATACATACATACAATTAAAAAAGCCAATAAGCAGCAGTTGATGAAATATGATAAAACATAAAAAATAAAACAAACAATAAAAACATTAAATCAATATAAAGTCTAAAATAGTGAGTTTTATCAAAGTGACTTCATTGTGCAAAAGCAGGTCGTGGTGCTCAGTAGACATTCCTGACAGCAGCTTACGGAATAAGCGATGTTTGAGGCTTGATATGGAGCAAATTAAAATGAATTATAGCCGTCACGCTTTCCACTGTCATTTTAAGCTCCCTGCCTAGTTTTGCGCACAACATGGTCTGATGTACAATGCAGTGTAAGGAAGGCATCTGAGGTGCAACAGCAGACCAACGTGCTGCCAAACCACTTACTGACCCTACCATGGATGGATCCCTATCCCTTACAAGCATGCACACACGCTCCATATCCAGACCCCTGTCTTTGAAAAATGTCCTTCTAACGGACACAACATTATAAAATTGACATATATACATAATTGTGCGATATCAGTTTTGTCTTCGGTCTTATCTACTGCTATAGACATGACATCAGCTTTCTTCAATTCTTCCAACAGCACTTCAAACACATCTGTAGCAAGAATTTCAACCCTGCGTTTGTTCAAAGTGTCTGACGGGTACATCTTTTAAAAGCAGATGTCACACTTGTTTTAATCTTTTTTGTCATTTATCACCTCATTCACGACAGCCAGCATGCAGTCTTTCAGTGTTTCAGAGTCTGTGAATTGCCCTTTTTTTCCTTTGCCAAGATCAAGAACACACAGAGGGAAGCTGCTTTAGCTCTCTCTAGGGCTGTGCATAACCGCACCATCATAGTACAGCTCCGGTAATAAGATGCAATCAAACTCTACACTTTTGCAGCCCTCTCCTGTGAACCCTCAGAAAAGTTTGTCTGTAAAGTTTCTCCATGTGGTGCCTCCAGACATTGTAATCTTACCTCAACGCAATCATTGCAAATTAAACACACCGGTTTGGCATTTGGTAAACTAAACAAGTATTTGTCAGTCGCAGGCAGGGTTAAACTGACGGTTTTCATTGACAATTTTACTCTTCAGGGTTGAGAGAGAAATGTTGTTAGAGGTCGTATCACGGCTCTAACTGCTGACTACTATACCAACACAGTTTCACAAGAGAGGGCTGCATTGTGGGTTGAATGTTGCTAGGCTACTCGTGTAGCATTCCCAGTCTGTACTATTGTAGGAATTTCTGAAGGCTCCAAACATGTTTTTCTTGTGTTTTCTCTTCTTTCCTGGCTGGACCACGGCCTTGGGCCACGTGGGGGTTGCGCCGGGCCGCATGTGGCTACTAGGGCCGCCATTTGAATAGGCCTGCTTTACAAGCTTTAAAAGTGATCACCAGGATTTTTAAATCAATTGTAGAACAGACTGGGAGCCAGTGAAGTGATTTTAAACCGGTGCGATCTTCTTATTCTTCTTAGTGGTAGTATAAAACAAAAATACTCTCCAATTCTGGACAAAAATAAATGATGTTTACAATTTAATCAATCAGTTAATTAATTATTCATTCATCTATTTAATGTCATGCTTTCATGTAGATAATAACATGAGATCATGTATGCACAAAGTGAGTTTGTTTAACTACACTAATCCAGGGTGAATTAATTGCTTAGTTTTTGAAGCGTCTTTTTACATTATTGAAATTTGTAGACGGTCCCTGCCCATTTGAGCCACAGCCGGCTGCACATAGGCTTTGTTCAGACTGCCGCCCAAATCTGATTTTTCCCCAAATCTGATCAGAATTCGATCTGACTGACTGACTGTCCGCATTACAAATTGCAAGTGACCAGATCCAATCTGCCTGTCTGTATTGACATGGTCTGATCCATATTGATTTCTATGATAACAGGTTACAAATAATAATAATAATTACAATCATTTGGAGTGCAACTTCACAAAGTAACAGAGGTGATGTTGTGGTTGGTAGAAAAATAAAAGTCAAGTTCACATGTCTGTATGTGACAGTTACTGCCGATCGACAATCGACAAGAATATAGCAGTGAGTTGTAGTCTAAGTGTTGGAAGGCAAACTTATCTCACAAGAACAAAGCATAGAGCCTAACAACAACAGGCTTCTACTAAACTAGCTGTCAGAGACCCAGGTGAAGCTCAGGTTAGCTCTGCAGACCAAGGAGGAGACACTCCATACAAACAGACAGCTTGATTGTTGATCTGTAAGCCAGACTTAAGACTGATAGACAGATATGTTGTTGATGACTTGCTTAATACCAATTGTTGAGTGTGTTGCCTTCAGAGATCTAATCGGTACCTACAAACTGAAAATGACAGTAAGGTGCCCAACACTGCTCAACACCTTACAGCACTATAAGGAGAGCAACACAGAGTCTAATGGAGGCTCTGTCAAATTCTGTCTTGTTGACCCCAGCATCAGTTTTTTTTAACCCCATCTTTATTTGTTCAGGAAGGTCGACTGAGCAGCTGATGGAGCCTGAAGTCGACTACTCTATTTCACACAGTTAAGACATATTCACACTTGAGAGCTTCCACAGAACTCCTCTGCGGCTATATAGGACACAACAAATTCTTATAAACACACATACACAAGCACACAAATACACACTGTATGGTACATTTAACAATTCACAAGTACATTTTCCAATATTGGGAGGATATCTCTAAGGAAAATTCACATATTTTCTGGTAAATTGCTTCTTATTTGCAAGTTTTTAGGGGTGGATAAAGTATTGCTATCCTTTGCTTGAGTGAAAGGTCCAGGAAACATGGTAATAGTTCCACTTTAATACTCTCTTTAAGGTAAAGCTAGAAAACTGTCCACAGCATTCATCAACCAAAGTAAAGCATAAGGGTATGAAGAAAAAAATGTCTGGTACTATTTCAAACTGGCACTTTTTTTATCATCATTACTGATGCAGTGTGTAACATTTTACCACTGTAGCGCCTCGAGGTGGAGGTATAGCTTTCTATATTTACAGTTCAGTGAGATGCTTTCCCCAGCGAGGGGTCAGGACTCTTCAAGGGGGCACAAGAAGGAAGAAGAAAACAAGGCGTCTTGACTGTGATTTTTGTTTTATCCTCTCTGGTAGAACTTCTTCAAGTAAACATAAAGCAAAGTTTTACACATGCGTAAATATAGCAAACAGGATGGCTGGCTCCTCCCCTTGCGTATAAAAGCTGTTTTAGTCCACACTGCTTATTTGAATGTCTCCTAGGCGTTTTTAGATAATCTTCATTCTGTGTAAATGTACATGCAATATGAAGCTACGAGCTAATTAAAGTGTGCTACCATTAGCCTGCTTAGCAAGTTAAGAATTTTAAGTTAGCTTAAGCACTTATCGGCTCATCTGTCTGGTTTTATCTTCATAGTAAAAGCAACCAAGTCTTCTAGGTTTTGTCATCCAACCAAACATAGCTGCTAAGTTCTGAACTTCATGGGGGGGGGGGAACCAATCAGTCAAAACACAATTGAAAGAAGAGAAAGGCTGCAGGCTTAAAGGGACATTATCAGTAAGCCAATGATTTAAAATGATACATTGAATGGGACTAGATGAATATTTTTCATAATTTTTTGCCACCTAAAAAGTTCCTTGTCTCTCTAGTGCTCTTCCTCCTCTCTCTCTCTCTCCTTTTTTCCTCATATCCTTAATTACCTCCGCTGCTGTCTCCCCGCTTTCAAGTCTGCTTCCTTTCCTCATTCTAGGTCTTTGTCCTTGATTTCCTTCTCCTATTCCCCAATCCGTCCTCTACCCATCTCCCCCCTGTTTCCTTGTCTCGCTCTTCTTTTTCTCCTCCATTTCCCTGACTCTCAGTGATCAGGGGAGGTCAAGAGCGTTACATAGAAGTGAAGAGGAGATAATCCTACATATTAAAGCCTGTAAAGGCAGCTAATGCCAGATCAAATAGTGAGGTATTCACAGCCAGAGAGGCATGGACGACTGCTGCTGATCACTATCACAGGCGGGCTGAAAAGATGGGAGTGCTGCTCGCTGAGCCTTTGTCAGTCACAAAGAACCACACAGTTCTCCCATAAAGAGCATTGTGGCTGGATTAAAATGTTTCAGACAGCTGGACGTGGTGGTGTTAATGAATGTTAACAAGTTATGTCCATGTTCTGACATGTGAATTAAGCTGCTGTTTTTGGGAAAAGAAGATTAAGAGTATCCTCGGATTCAAACAATATTTTTTCTATGAGCTTCTGAAATAGATTTGTAACAATACTCCACCTTTTCAAGAGGAGGTGCTCCAAAACATCCTCTCTTCAATATTTCTCAACACTTTTTTTTTGTTTTTTACTTTTAAGGCCTTTCCAGTTTGTGGAAAAGTGCTTAAAGAGGGATCACAGACTTTCATCATCACTGCAGTTCTGGTTGTCGTTTAGATTTGTAGAAAGTCTTAAAAGTAAATTAACAACGAGAAGGCCATATGCAAAATATCATTATTAAAAGACATTTAAATGAATCCTTTGAAAAACCTAACCAGTTTAAAATACCAGAAAGGTCAGCCACTATTTGAAGGTAAGACTTCACAAGATTTAAACAAATAGTTATCACATCCACACAGTGCAAGTTGTGTGTTTAATACATATCCGTACATGTATCACTGCACTACTTTGCTTTTGATGCCTCTCATTAGAGAGAAGTGACATGCGGGAAAAGTGCCACAGGTCAGATTTGAACCCGGCTCATCTGCTTGGAGGACTATAGCCTCTGTACATGGGGTGTGTGCACTAACCACTATACGCTACTGGCAGCCCATTTTTTAAAAAAAAATTGAATTTACCGATATGCCATATACTTTACCCTGGTCAATTTTCCTTTTACTGCAAATAGGATGGGCTGCACTGTGGTGCAGTGGTTAGCACACCAAAAAGGTTCCTGGTTCGAATTCTGCTTGACTAAGGGCTTCTCTGAGTATTCTTGATTCCTCCCACAGTCCAAATACATGCTTGTTAAAATAGCCTGTAGGTGTGAGTGAGTGGATTTTTGTCAGCCCATTGATTGACTGGTGACCAGTTGGAATCGGCTCCAGCCCCCTGTGATCCTAAACAGGACGAGTGATATAGATAAGGGATGGATAATAAGACAATATGAGATAAGATATACTTTATTGTCCCCACAGATAAACTTGTCATGAACTCTGTCCTGTAGGTATAGTCATAGAGATCATACAAAACACACAAGATGTTTCAATTGAAAGTGTTGTATCTGCTACTGTGACACACCCCTATTGGTTTGTGGAATGCAGTTGTGAAGCCACCAGTTCAGCATTATAGTCGTTGGCATCTTTTTTCTCCATGTATGCAAAACACTGAAAGAGCTAGCAGGTAAGGCACGATGAGTGCAAACAGATCCTGTCTTGTGTTCTTACAAAGTAATAAAATAAAACTGGAATATCACTCACTGAGAAAACAAAACAGACTGTAGACTTTTTAGACCGTCTGTTAGGACAATATTCCCAAAGGATAGCAATGATGATTTCGCAATATTTACATGAAATTTCTCCAAAACACACAAAACACAACTAAGCAGAGGCTAGGCCAGTCGACTGAAATTAACAGAGATGACACCTATTAGATACCAAGGACTCTTATAGAACCCATGGCACTCAAATGAAACAGGTTAATTATGGGGAAAATACTTCCCCAAAGAGCTGTCATTTGCAGGAACAGGCTGGAGACCAAAACTGTTCTTTTTTTTCCACACCAGGCTGTAAACATGTACAGTCGGGCAGTTTTATTATTGGCCTAATGGGGATTTAATCACATTTCGAGCCAAGTTCAGATGTCCATTTAAATGTCTGTAGTCCTGTAGGTAGCCTTGGAAAGTATCATGTCCAGGATATTATACAGTATTTGGATGTTTTCTGACACCTTCCTTTGGGTTAGGGTTAGCTTACCAAACAAAGACGGTCCTCTAAGAATCAGTTTCAGTGAGAGCCCAAAATGACATGTTTGCATTTAATGTCATCAGCCTCAAAATATTCTGTAATCGTGACAAAAGTAAAGTAAACAAAAGGTGGACCAGACTTCAACAACTTGAAAGGAAACAAAAATGCAACATGGAGACGTACATTCTGCAGGCTGCAGAGTTAGTGCGATATCAGTTGCATCAGGTGCTAACACACATCAACATTAAACAGCTTAACTGAAACATTTTGAGTACATACTTTTGTTTTTCTTAAGGTCTCAAACAGGTAGACAGGGCCTGGGAATGCAGACACCATTTTGAGCCATAAAACAGGACACCATATGTACTTTTTCTTTACAGTAGGCGTGTGTCTGTGCAGTCTTGTGTATTTGCAGACATCACAGTTAGCAGTGCAAGAGGAGCATGAGCTTGTGGGCCCCGTAATCACACAGAGTGGCCCCAAAGTCTAGGCATTAATCATAGTAAGCAGCTGTGACAGGAAAATCAAAGACTTAGCCCCTATAGCTCTGCTCTCTGCCTCGCTTGCCCCAATGGACCCCAGATGCTCCAGCTTACTAACTGTAAGACACAGAGAGAGAGAGAGAGAGAGAGAGAGAGAGAGAGAGAGAGAGAGAGAGAGAGAGAGAGAGAGAAAGACACACACAGAGAGAGAGAGAGAGAGAGGCGTCATGCAGTAGTTTCTACCAGCCGGGAACATCATTCATCTTTGTCGAGAGTACATGTACCGTTTGCTAAGCCATCATTAAATGATGATGTGTGCTGCTCAGCCTGACCACACACACACACACACACACACACACACACACACACACACACACCTTGTACCCACACTATATATACGTTTTACGTTATGCTTAGATAGACACACACACACACACACTGAAATCGACTGAGTCTTTGAGTTCGGTTGACTGTCTTCAACAAACGATTAAAAGTGCTCCTCAGTAATTGTTTCTGTCAAATATAATTACATTAAATCCATGTGTTAATTACAGCAAACATTGAATGAGATCTGAATTACATTATCATCAGTGTATCATGACATTCCAAGCAACAGTCGAGGTGAATAAGGCATTGATTAATTCTTCAATTAAGACAAGTTTACGTAATCATTTCATATGTTATCATCATTGTACTCAGAGTTATTGTTGACTGCTGAAATGTATATTTACAATTTTAAAGTTAATTCATCTCTAACAGAAAGACGTGATATGCATCGGCATCTTTTTATTTATAAAGCTCGCACAGAGAAATGACCCTCATACCTAACAGAACTTATACATCTTTCGACTGGGCGTTACCAGACACGTTCCTCAAGGCGGTTACTGTTGAATGTTCCTCGAGTCAGATCGGAACTGGGAAAATCTGCTTTTTCTTATTCTTCACCAGACTTGGAACAACATACAGCATCTTCTTGAGGGAAACGTTTAACTTTTGGGCATTTTAGAAACCTAATCTTAAACCTCCCAACCTCTGTTTGTAACTGTTTTACTTAAGTGTGTTTATTTATTGCAGTTTTGTACTCGCTTCATTATTTTAATACATTTTAGACTTTTTTAGACTGATTTTAGCAGTCTTGTATTTATCTGTCTCCTGTTCTTCCTTTTGATTTAATGTCTGTTTTCTAATTATTTCTGTAATGACTCGATGTGAATGTAAATGAGGGTTGCCCCTCAATGATCTTTCGAGTAAAAATAAAGGTTGAATGAATGAATGAATGTAATTTGTTTTTATGTAGAACAAGCTGCTTTCACATCAGTGGCATTTCACGTGTATACTCACAGGCCATGAAAGTATTTCACTTTAAATCCATACCTGTGCTTCACAACATAAATCACAACTTCATTTGGTTCCAAATATCTCCAAAAGTTATATTTTCTTAACAACTTCTAATTGTATTATTTTTTGTGTTTATTTCTTTCTATCAAATTTCCACTTTCATCCCTATTTTTTTTACCAACACCATATCGATTTCTATTACAAGATGATACAGTACGATATGACACAAAACGATATGATACATTACCGTATGACACCACAATACGAGCTGATAAGATACTGTACGATACAATACGAGATGGTGCGCAGGGGCGATTCTAGGGTCTGTTGGTACCCTAGGCAAAGGTTCATTGGGGGCCCCTTCCAATTAATCTTCCTCTTTCTTTTTCCACCCCCACACGAAAAACTCCTCTTCATTTTCCTTAATTCACAAATTTTGGTTTTTAACAGGAATAATGCTTGGATGCTGTCAGATGGGGCCCCCTTAGGCAGATGTCCTACTGTCGTTGCTAAATGTGACGACCCTGTGGCATGGCCACTAGTAGTCTTTGGCTGGCTGCTGTTTGTCTCTGTGTGTTTTGCTGAAGGAGGTGTGTCCTGGCTGTGGACCTCATCCGCAGGATCAGCTGCAACCTGGCCTACAAAGATCTGCTGCTTCCCTCATTCTCTCTCTGATCTCTCAGCTTGACCGATGCTGGCACATTATTTAGTTCTTTTTGTTAGTGCACTCTTCAACACCTCACACCACATAAAGCCTTCACACACCCACACTTTCACCACTGACAATACAGATTAAACACACCCCATAACTCTGGTTGTTTGTTAATTTAACTGGTGTTATAATAAACGATTGGTTTTCTTTTGCTAAATTCTGACTCCTCCCTTTGTGTCACTACCCACAAGCCGGGTTATGACATTAAATTTGTACAATTTGAGGAAATGCTGTGGTTTCAAAGTTTGTCAGTCCCCTACTGGCCGGAGGCCCCAAGCAGTTGCCTGCCTTGCCTGTTGACAAGCAGCGCCTCTAATGGTGCGATACAATGTGATACTATTAATACGACATGATACTGTACGATACCACAGGATAGAATTTGTTGATCCCATAGAAAAACTTGTCTTGGATTTGAGTGTGTGAAAAAAGCTTTAAAAAAGAAAGAGAATAAAATAATAAATGTTTTTTATTGATCCACCAATTGAGATACATGTGTTTGTTACAACAGCTGAAAATAGAGGAATAGAATCAGTAAACATTTATAGTAATTTAATATAAGAAGAAAGATACGGTAGTAATAAAATAATATTTTAAATATACACAAAGAACACTTTCACCTGTGGAGAGACGAACAGATATGAAAATAAAACACACAATGTGTACCGTATTAATATGATGAGCATTATGTTACACATTTCACAAGTGAAAAATAGTTTACAGATGAATAATGATGATAAAATAAATAAATACAAACAACTATACAATGACAACATAGGACATACCAGTGACATTACATTACCCATTATAATAATACATTTTTTGTTTTGTTTTAGTGTGTGTGTATTTAAGGCTATTTAACTGTTTTACTGGCTCACTGGCAAAAGATAGTGAAGTTTTTAGTCTGAAAGCTTTCACACATAATTAAAAAGTATTCTTTACAAACTGCATGGCAACAAACTAAAACTTTTACTCAAATCAAACAGAGGCCGTGACTTCGTGTATTTAGAGGATGCATTCATCTCCCTGCTGGCATTTTCTGTGAGCATGAGTAAATGTCTGATAATAAGTTGTAGAGTGACTCACTGCAACCTTCGTGTCTCCCATTGTGGAGAAAGCGTAGGTGGCTCAGTCCAATAAGCTGCAGTAGACACACACACACAGAGAGAAAGGAAAAGAAAAAGTACAACCAAGAATCCAGTAGACGGTGAACTCTTATGAGATGTGTTCTAAGTGTGATTTCCCTGATGACAGAAGAAGTGGACATTGAGTAACAGAGTACATAGTAGTGAGTGACTCTACAGTAAACATTCAATCAAACTAATTAAATAGCTTGAGACAACTTAGTCAAGTATTATGTCGGTACACACTTGAGCTTTGCATAAAATATAATGTTTACATCCAAGGTTTTCAAGGAGCTCAATTTCAGGCAAGTGAATAGTTCCTTTGTTTAGTCTGATCTTAGCTGTTTCTCTCCTGTGCTTGTGTCTTAAGAAAATGTATATATAAATTAGTCTTTTTTCATTTGGGAAAAAAAAGGTTTGGCATGTCAGAATGTTTGTATTCTTCTTTAACCAGGATCATTTGCAAATGTTAATTGTTGTACAGTAATGATCACATTACTGATCATATTACAAGAGGCTGAAGTGCACCACTACCCCATGCCCTAAGTAGCACTAAAAGCATTCTACATGACCATTGAGTGTCAATACATTTGCATTATGCATTACAAACTGTACATGTGATGGTGAGTCATGTTACATAACTGTCTTCTTTTGGTAGGGAAGGAGAGCGAGAAAAAACTTGTTTCATTACTTCAAAAAAGGGACATTTCCACATACTCCATGCGCGCCACAGTTTTGCTCCGTCGTAAGGCGCATGCCCTGCCCTGCTGGGTCCGTTTCTGGAGCGTGAGCGCAGCCATGAGCAGCTGCAAATCACAGGACAACTAAATGATCACGCAGGATTATTGGGAAAAACGTGCTAACAACATGTTGCTTTGAGGTTCTGAGGTTACTCTGTTGTTCGTTTGGTGCCTGTTTTGCCATTATGTTGATAAAAAATACGATCTTGAGTTGGTTTATTGTGTTTTATTTTTAAATTGACCAGACGCTATTTGCGTTTCCTTTTCTGACTTGCTGTCCGATCGTCCTATTCTGTCCAGCTTGATGTGTGCTTGCAGCGTGCTCTGTCAAAAATGGTAAACCAAAGATCATGTGCCTGATCTTTGCTACCAGCTTATAAAGCTTCATCTGTCCCACACATTATCACACTACAGTTGTTTTGTCATGGTGCCTGTCTTTCTCGGCAATTCATTCGAAAAGTTACAAAAAGTCGCCACGTGATTTTGCAGTGGTTGGGCAGCGCTCCGTCTCCACTTTGGGTTTGCTCAGTGGGATGGCACACGCCGCAACCAGCTGGGTTCGTTTCTAGAGCATAAGCCCAGCTGAGCGCAGCTATGAGCAGTCAGACTTGTGGGTTCACAAGATCTCTGGAAAACCACAACATCACGCAGAAATAAAGAGAACAACTTAATTTGATGCTCCTTTAGTGCCTGTTTTGATGTAATGTTGACATAGTGGGATATACGATCTTGAGTCTGTACAGTGTGTTTTAATTTTGAAATTGACAGGATACTCACTGTGTTTGCTTCTCTGACTTCCTGTTCGGGTCAATCTGATTTGTTCAGCTTGACGCGTGCTTGCTGCGGGCTCAGTTGAAGATAGACTTGGTGCGTATTTGGAGCAGTAGAGAACAGAGTGGTGGTTCTGCAACAAACTGCCTCGCATGTAGTGGAAACACGAGCTTTGACTAGAGTGGGCGTGGTCAGCTCTGGAATGACTGAGGTTCCTCTGGAATCTGCCCGTAAGGTTATAGGCTGATGGCTTTTACTACAGTTTAGGGCTGAAGATACTGCTGTAAGCTCCTCAGCCTATGAAAATAAATAATCCATAATTTTATAAACAGGTATATCCACAATTACATGGTACAGCGAGGCAGGAATAACCTTACAGGAATAACCAATACAACTGCTCTTATATCTTCCTCTTCCTGTTTAACAGTCCCAGAGAACATGGAACATTTTTGTGTTTTTTTGGTACTTTACAGATTCAAAGCACAACACGACTTTGACTAATTATAAAGGTATCATTGCTTTGTCTTTGTTTTGGACTGAAACTTTTGTAGTTTGACACCTTGACAGAATCACACACCATCAAACTGTATTTTCTTTGCTGCTTTTTGAACCAGTAACAAAGTGTCTCTGCTGGAGACTAAATACATGAGCATCAGAGGGACTGTGTGTGTGCGTTCATGGTCTGATATTAGTAGGTGGGGATGAATGGAGAAGGGTATTGTGTTTCTGATGCAGCCATTATTAGTCCTCAGCATTCAGACCTTTTCTTCACTCTTCATCTTGTCATCCTGCTATTCCATTTTTCCTGACACAGCACAAACTAATGCCTCCTTCAGACATTTCTTTCTTTTTTCCAAGACATTTTTTTAGGCCTTTTCTGCCTTTATTGGATAGGGCAGCTGAAGAGAGACAGTAAATGTTGGGAGGAGAGAGTGGGGGATGACATGCAGCAAAGGGCCAAGGTCGGATTGAACCCAATGCCGCTGGGATGAGGTCTACAGCTTCCAGACAAAGGGCACTCGAGATAACCACTAGGCTATCCGATGCTGATGCTAAGGAACTATTTCAAGGGATCATTAATAGTTTAGTTCATTCATACACATTCATACGTCATGCACTGACGTAGCAGCGGGAGCAATTTGGGGTTAAGTGTCTCGACCAAGGACACATCGACATGGCTGCAGGAGCTGTGGATCGAATTTCCCAACCTTCCAGGTGAGAGACGACTTACTCTACCACTGAGCTACAGCCGCCCCGATTACTTTTTCTTAGCTTTTCTTTCCTTCACTCGTCTTTGTTTCATCTATTCCAGCCTGCAAGTGTAGCACTACATCTTTCCAATTACAAGCTGAGCTCTACACTGCAGATCTTCATTTCATAAGGGAGTATCAAAGTGACAAAATTCACCAAACTCCAACTGCACCAATTATAGCTCTCGTCTCCCTTTTCCATTAACAAAGACAAGTGTACAAAAGAATCATGTTGTGTCTCCTGACCATCCGTTTCCCAGGATGAAATGATAATTGTCCTGGCACTAGGACATATCAGCTGTTAGCAATTAGAGTTAATTCTGTGAATCACATGGCAGGCCACAATAAAACCTGTCTGTGTTTGTTTTGCGTACTAGAGGTGTATCTACCACAGATTGCAAATATGGTAAATATTACTCTGTTACTGCAGAATGAAGTGGAACAAGTGCTTCTGCAGTTGAAACAAATCTGATAATGGATCAATGCCTCATGAAAAAGATGGTTCTGATGTTTTTTTAATTACAGAAACACATCAGATTAGTTTTTCCATTTTTACTGACATTCCCTCATTGACTTCCCTTTTCCAGAGAGATATTGAAGGTTTTGTTTTGTCTGTGTGAGAGTGTGTGTGTGTGTGTGTGTGTGTGTGTGTGTGTGTGTGTGTGTGTGTGTGTGTGTGTGTGTGTGTGAGAGTGTGTGTGTGTGTGGGGGGGGGGGGGGAGTTTCATTTAAATGAATCGTCTGTAGTGCAATAATGTAAAATGTTTGAGTGGATGGACTGCTTGAAGTGTTGCTGTTGGTCCAAAGAGTTGCTGCTCAGGAACATTTGTGGTGGAAATCAAACCTTATCATGTCAGAATGAAGGATGTTCCCTACACCATTAGACCTCTAACTCATTATTTTAAGTTATCCCTGAGACCCAAAATGTAAGATATAGGTTAATTATTTCAAAAATATTTCAAAAGTGTATTTGATGTGTAGTTTTACTAAAAGGTCCCATATTATGCCAATACACTTTACCAGTTTTCTAACACTATTATGTATCCCTAGTCTGTCTACAAACCCCCCAATTATGAGAAAAGTCCACCCTCTCTGTCCTTTGCCTGCTCCACTTTTCAGGAAATGTGTGCTCAAACCAGCTGTTTGGAGATTTTCCCTTCATGACATCACAAAGCGCAGTAACCCCTCCCCCAGGTAGACTACCCTCTGAGTCTACCTCCTCACAGTAAACAATAAGGCAATGTGCAAGAAAGCCTAAGACCAGTCCCCTTCCAGAGAGGGGTGTGGTCAAACACAGCTCATTTACATTTGGTAAATGGTAAATGGACTTGAGCTTGTAAAGCACTTTTCTAGTCTTCTGACAACTCAAAGTGCTTTTACACCGAATGTCACACACACCCATTCACACCCATTCGGACATGTTGCTGTAAGAGCTAGGGATCGAACCCCCAACCTTCCGGTTGAGAGACGATCGACTCTGAGCCACAGAACCTCAAAGACGTGTTCTGGGGAGCTCTGAGACTTATTTCCACTTTTTAAAAAGGAGTATAGGACCTTTAAACTTTATTATTATGTATGTTTATATTATACAAGATATTTACTTGTGTGCACAACATATTACTGCCCGAAACTTTGATAGGATAAGCATGTTGCTTCTTCCCTGAACTTCTCTGTTAATATTTTTTTTTAAATGAAATGTTGCTCTTATTCAGAAACCAGACTAATTGAAATTATTTTGGACTAAACTTTAAAGAGCTTCTCCTCTGATCTACATGTGAATAAATGAGCAGTACAATCAGATTTACCCCTCACCCTTCATTTTGGGGTAATTTCACTTTAAAAAAAATCTTTCTCAACAAAGGCAAATCAACAAAATTCTGCAGACTCTGAAGATCAGATTTCCTTCAGTCAACTGAGAAAAAAAAGTGAAAAGCCAGTCTGCTAAACAAAACCCACTGAGTAGCCAAAGATTTCCTTTCAAGCTGTCGTTTCATACATGTAAAAAGAAGAAAGACGAAAAAACCCCAAACGTTAAGCAAAGCGTCTCCGCATTTTCAAGTCACACCCGAGTGAACTCACGATGAGCGCTCCGAGTCAACGAGACGCGGGTGCGTGTGATCAAATTAGTGAGCTGGTGAGCAGATCTGTGGTTGGCTGCCCTCTCAGCCGTGGGGAGAGGTAGTCACTGATGCTTTGATCTCCCAATTAGGTGTATTTAGAAACAGTAAACATGTAACTAGTGAGATAATGAGCCCGCAGTGTTTAGCCTTTCTGCCCCCCTCCTCTCTCTGTCCACAGGCAGGATGAAGTACAGAGTCTAATTTGGCAGCCAAATAAATATGAACTGTTGAAGTGTGACAGTACAGTCTGTGTGAACAGGCAAGGTCCTGTTGTTGTTGTTTGGATGATCCCGCTCCTTCCTTGTCTACCTAATGTAGCGTTCAAGTAATTGTCAGGTCCATTTGAAAGCGTTAGCACTGACTTAGAAGTACTTCAGCTCTATTGAACCCACAACACAAAGAGCCTGTGTTTGTCTGAAGGATTTGTTTGCTGCTGATCAACCGTTTCACTCATGAGCGACAGAACATTTGAGTTGTGTTTTTACAAGCATTAAAACATCAGCCCAATCATGGCTCCAGAGAAAGTTGACGCTCTGCTGTTCTACTCTGCTTTTTGTGTGTGTGTGTGTGTGTGTGTGTGTGTGTGTGTGTGTGCGTGCGTGCGTGCGTGCGTGCGTGCGTGCGTGCGTGTGTGTGTGTGTGTGTGTGTGCGTGTGTGTGCGTGTGTTTGTGTGTGTTTAGGCTGCATCCAGCTTTAGCTAATATTATAGAATAGAAAAGTTTTTCACTTCAGCTTCCTTTTAATTGGCGCTAACAAATTGCCAGTCTTAGGCAGGAAAATTACGCCCTTGTTACGGCTCACGTGCAATCTGTGAAGCTCGGAGGCGGAATGGTGGGGCTAAGTTGTTACGCCACTGATCTGCCATCAGAGATAGAAGCAGAGGCAGAATGGGGGAATGCGCTGGCAATGTGTAGCTTGGAGCCGGCAGGGCAGAACAGCTCTGTGTGTGTGTGCACGCCTGATGGTGCGGACACACTGCAGAGCTCTGTTGCTTACTTTTTGTCTTGAGTTGAGGACTCTTGTCAATAAAAAAAATGCACTCCAGACGGAGTATTTACTAAACAGTACACCGCCTGCCTGGTCAGCGCTGCTAGTTATCCCAGAATGCTTTGCAAGTAGGCTTTTCTCCCTCATTATGGCAAAATCATGCATGCAAAGTAAACAGTAAGAAAATACACCTCAAGGAAATGCATTCTTTCTTTAAAAAGAAACTCTTCAATTCAAGACAAGTAAGTTGCGTGGAGCTGGCAGTAAGAGTTTTTAAATGAGACATGTTGGATCTGTAAGATAAATGAAATCATGAATGAATTACTTAGTTAGCAGAGAGGAGGCTTCAGTCACATCTGAAAGATGTGCTTAGCTGCGCCACATAAAAAACTACAATTTTAAGGTTGAACCTTTTTAAGATAAGTTTTGGTAAGTGATGTGATTTTATCATTTAATTTAAATTTGTATTTCTGTTTTGCAAATTCCCAGTGGTCTGTGACATCCAAAGTGTTCGAGCAGAACGCTGATAAAAGCTTTAGCCTCGGAAAAAAACAAAATGTTTAACGAAAGATATTGTGATTAAACTTGGAGTCATCCATCTTTCCTTGTGTACTTATGTGCTGGATTGTTGAACTAATAAAATACTACACCATACAAAAATACTACACCTTGCGGAACTACACCTTGTCTGCTTTTTATCTCTCATGCACACATACAGATTTGCTGTTTTTGTGCAGGCAGCCCTGACACTGACAGCAGAGCTGCCGGTAAGAATTCAAGTGTTCTCAACCTTTTTTAATCTCATGGGTTTCTCATACAATGTCCCACCAAACCAAGAGCATACAGTAGTGGAGCATGTGTGATGCAGTAGCACCAGGCCACAACAAAGAGCTACTGTGGCTCAGTAGTCAGTCTTCCATCTCTCGTACGGAAGGTTGGGGGTTCAATCCCCAGCTCATGCAGCCATATGTCAATGTTTGCTTCGGCACAATACTTAACGCCAAATCGAATGTGTGTGAACATGTATGAATGGGATTAGCCACTTTACTAAGCAGCCTCTGTCATCAGTGTGTGAATGGGGAGATATGACCTGAGGAGTAAAAGCACTTTGAGTAGTCAGAAGACTAGAAAAGCGCTATACAAGCTCATGTGCTGCCATTCCTGCACGTTGAACCCTCATGTACAGCTGAGCTCATACTTTATATAACCAACGCTGCTGTTCCATCCCACATTTCCTAACTGTCAAACAGTACTCCCACGTCTCCACTTTAACCCTGAAACACAAACTAACTTCCCAAAGACTGCTGTGCAAGCAACGCCTAATTAACTGAAAGCTTAATTACACAATTTACTGCATAATTAGTAACCAATTAGCTACACCTCTTTCTCATCTTAACATCCTGACAAGCTCACTCCACTCATGTTGATTTTCTATCTAAAGGACTGGAAATTACTTTTCCTCATTTCGTTTTATGTACACATCAAATATGAAAAGATATGACTTTACCTTGTACTTATATTTTTTATGAAGTTAATTTGTTCATGCAGCAAATTGCTTTTAAAATACTTTCTTTTTCATTCTAATAAAAACTACTTCATTGAGATCAAGGTTTGTTTGCAAGAGAAAACTTTTATAAACCCTTGTTAAGGTTAGTGCACTCTATACTCGACAGTGTGTAAATATGAGGTTTGAAAGAAAGTTCTAGGTTATTCACATCTGTGTGATCCAGAGACTGTTTAAGACATGGAGGTTGTTTCAATGAGATCACCCATTTGTTTCTGAGGAGGGTTTTTGAGGTCAATCGATGGCGGACATCATATTGGAAATGCTGTCTGAACTTTAGAGCACTGAGGTGCAGAAAGGCTCACCTTGAGAAAAACTGGATCCCTGCTGTTTCCCTGAACAAAAGGCCTCGCTGAATAGGCAAGAGTAGGAACTTTTGAATGCTGTTCAACATTGTTTGTTTTATAACATGTGTTTAGTGTGGGTATGTACTGTCCTTTGGTGGGAATTGTCTGTTAGACAGATTTGGGGCTGTGATAAGGAATTTCCCCATGAGGACAATACAGTCTAAAGTCTAATTACTGTAGATCTGCCTAGCAAAAGAAGAAGAGGTGGAGTTGAGGCAGCCTTAAACCTCCTGAGAAACAGCTAGTCATTCAACTCAGCCTGCCCCTTATTGTGCAAATTAATGAATAACTCTTAGCCTAAATAAAATCATTATTGATATTAGTAAAAAATAACAAATCCCCTTACAATTTGAACCAATAAAAAGAAGATCTGTCTGGACCAGGCTGTTAACATGGCCATTACTGCTGTAAAAAAAAAAATCACATTCTAACAAGTAGCGAATGGGGAATCTTAGAGTTTGCAAAATTAACCAGACACTAATATGTGTCCCTAGCCTGTCTAAAAACTCCCCAGCTACAAGAAAAGTCCATCCTCTCCGTCTTTTTTCTGGTTTATTCTGAAGGATAAACAGTTTCTTTCAACAGAAAAGAATAAGTTAAAATTGCAACATTGCTGTTTGGGCTATAGACTGAGACGGTTGATGTCACAGCCTTACGTGTCTGATTGAAACCTGATATTCTCGCTAAGCTTATCCATTCTGTTTTAAAGACTGGATGCCTGTATGTAATATCATGGGAAAAGTTTAACTGCCAGTTTGGCTTTCCACCTGTTCTGAAAACTAACTTTTTTTTAATTCTGTTGTTGTTGTTGTTGCATTTGGTGAATGACTTAAAGAATCTTATCACAACATCGCCCTGAGTCACCAGCTAGACTCCTCTAAGAGTCCCAGGTTAGTCTCTCCGTGGGGAAATAAGTTACTAAACTCTGTTTGATCTGCAGAGTTCCTTTCCACCTTTATGGAAAAGCAAAGGACCTAGCTCTTTCAAGAAAACTTAATATATTGATGCGACTGATGATTTCCTTGACGATGATATTGCGGATGTTGTTTATGTTGTTGATGATGAAATAAAAAAATAAATCTGCTTCTATACATGTACTTCTATACTTCTTTTACTCGTAATAGAGAGAGAGAGATACATCCCCTAAATGCACCGATTGAGGTGCAACTTCTATCTTGAAAACTAAAGCTTGGAGGGGTGTCGCTGCAGGAGAGAGGAGGCTTCAGCATAGCGGAGGTGCAGCCAAACAGCAGTTTGTTTTGGTTTCATGCTGGTGCTCAAGGGCGACATCTACTGGATCAAAAAGTTGCACATTCTTCCTTTAAAGCTTCTTTTTTTTTTTACCACTTACTTACATCGTTTATCTGTTTCCCTGCCAATATCCTTGCTTGTGATGTACTTTATGTTGTTTTGGACAAAAGCATCTGGAAATTGGATGTCAAATAAAAAAACTGGATGTCCATTAAAAGGGCAATACTGTGCAAAACTGTGACCGACTCAAATCCATTGTTGTGATGCATCGCTTTTTCATATATTATCTGTCACAAGAGAATTATTGAAAATAAAAAAGGTCAATCCTCACAGAGAAGAAAAGCAACATCTGAAAATAAAGTGTGTTCCTTTTTTTAAGCTCATAATGTTAATCTAAAGAATACAGAATTGTTCTATTCCAACCATCTCTAAACAACCACCACAAGTATACTTTTTAGAATACACCTCGTCAATATAACTTTGCTCCTTTAAGCAAAGGAATGGAGTTTGTGTTTCTGCTTTTTGTGTGTGTGTTTATATATTATAAAGGCCCATTTAGGGACAGCTATTGCAATTTCGCTGAGGCTTAAAATACTATAGTGCGTGGCAACAGTGTTTTTTTTAAGGTTTATTTTTTGGCTATTTATGCCCCTAATGGAGAGACAGGACAGTGGAAAGATTCAGAAATCATGCACGGAGAGAAAGAGAGTGGGGAACGACACACGGGAAAGAAGTCAAAGGTCAGATTTGAACCCAGGCCGCTCGCTTAGAGGACTAAAGCCTCCATATATGGGGTGTGCGCATAAACCACTAAGCTAACAGCCCCCTTAGTGCATCATACATGTCCCTATACAAATAAACATTAAAATAAATATGTAATCACTTTCAATCTGCTGATTTTGGGTATAATCATTTTTCATGATGGCTTTCGACTATTAGAAGATATATCAGAACATCCAACACAATTGTTAACAGCACTGTGATCATGTGACAAGTGATAAACACAATGAAAGGTGATTAGATATTGCATGTGCATGTGTGTGAATATAAATTATATAAATGACTCTTCCATATGTTGTTTAATGATGTAAACCGTCAGAGGATGTGACATTTGACCTGTAGCTCTTGACAGAAACTGCTGATACTCTCAGTTAATTAACAACATAGTTAATTAGTGCTTCCACTCTGGTAGAGCCAAGAGGGAGGTTTGTGTCTCAATAATAATGGCCAGAAATGTGTGTGTGTGTGTGGGGGCGGGGTGGAGCCAGGGACTCTGGATAAACATAAATAGCATACACATCATATTGGTACACATGCAATGCCTTTCATTAATACCTTTCTTATGGTCTTTTAATCAGTAGTGCATTGTGAAACTGTGATTTTTCTTTCATTACCCCTGCCTGCCATAAACACACATTCGTCTGAGTGGTCCCCTTACTTACACTCTGATTGTGGCTGATTTTGCGCTTGTTGGACAGTCTGCTTCCTACACTCCTGATAAATTGTGTAAGAAAAATCCTTTCATTTGTCATACGGGGGCACAGCATATAACAATGAATAAATACATAATTAATTAGCAGAATACAATTCAAGTACCAACAGTACGAGTTCTGGAAGTATTCTTACATCTCAAATGTCGACAAGAAAGGTCTTTATGTTTGCCACCAAGGCATATGAAAGTAGTATGAGCCGCTCTCATAGACTGCCAACAAATTACACGTCTGTTTTATTTATTTATGCACACAAAACACAATACTTAGAGGCACAACATCTGAAGATGCAATGCAGCAGTTAGATGGATTGCATTCAGTAAAGGCGTTGTAATGGATATTTGGACATCTCGAGACACAAATGAAATCCTATCGTGACCAATGAGAAAGAATGGTTTTGTAACCAATGACGTGCTCTTTTTTTTCTGACCATTTTTGCCTTCATTGGATAGGACAGCTGAAGAGAATCAGGAAATGTTGGGAGAAGAGAGTAGGGGGGATGACATGCAGCAAAAGGGCCGAGGTTGGATTCGTACCCACGGCCACTGGGACGAGGACTAAAGCCTCCATACGTGGGGTCTGTGACGAAGACGCTATGCTATCCAGCGCCTTGAAGATGTGCTCTTTCTTAAGTTAGAACCCAGTTCACAAATTAACTTTGCATGGACACCATTTCCCACAAGTCTTAAATAATGGTTTCTTACCCTGAACCAGAGAGGCAAGATGAAAATAGCGGGGACTCTTTGGCTTTTGGTAGCAGACATTGTTCTGATATCCACAGATTCTAACAACAAGTGCTTTAGTATGGTGATTCATCCTGGATCAAACGAAAGCTCCAGGAATACATTTGATTCGCTTTCAAAGTACAAGTGACTACTGTTACATGTGGAACTGGGGATAACTGGAGACAACCACTGTTCAGGCCCTTAAAATAAAATACATTTGTACATACATACATAAGCACTGTACTGTATTAATGCATGTATTCAACTCTCAGGTAGAACTACATGTACTTATTTCTGTCTATTGATAGGTAGTGGGACCTCAATCCTTTATTTTTTTAATCAACAAGTTCTGTACATGAACAGTTATTCTTTCAACCAGCTTGCAAATGCTAACTGTAGTGACAGCTAGTTAAATCCCTTTGCAGCTGTCCACATGAGGTTTGTTAAAGATATTGTTGGCAGTCTGGATCAAGACTTTGAATCAGCTTACTGGGTATGTAGGCATGTGTGGACCAAACTTTCTCCAGTCTAGATTGTGTTGGAAATCTTTGACAGACCACTCACCTCAGTCCAAGTTAGAATTCCCCAGTATGACTTTACAGCTTCACACTCAACACAATTCTCAATCTTCCACCACGTTTGGTTAGGAAAGTTCACTTCAGTACAAGATAACAACTTGAAAACCTTCTCATATCTGTTGATGTGCAATGTGAGATCTAAGATGAAGTCCATCTGGAGGTGTGTGGCTTGGAACTCTCAAGAAAGTCGCGTGATTGAAGGGAGAGCTCATCTCATTTCAAACACCACTCGTCTCCGAATGCAATCACCACAAACACACCTGCTTGTTGTTATGTTGCTGCAAGCAGTATGAAAACTCCCTATGAAAATCACACCCGCGGCAAACTCCAGTCCCTGTCGGTGTGTAAGTGGCTTAGTCTCCAATTACACGTGTGAAGTCTCTTTGCATCGCCACACACACACATACAACCCTGTGAATTGAGTGGAGGTTAACGAGGCCTGTCGGCAACTTGATCTATCCCAGGTACACTTGCTGCTGCTGATGTGGCTGATGTTATACTTCGCCCTGACTGTGCTGCACACTGACATTCATCTGGAGATTTGGTAATTAGCCTTCACTGACACACACACACACACACACACGCACACACACACACACACGCGCGCACACACGCAGATCTGCTACCACGTATCAATCCAGGCATCTAACAGTTGGGTAATTGGGACAACGTGAGGGAAAATGTACGTGTCTCTTGTAAAGATGAAGGAAAGATGAGTGGCGATACATCAAGCCCTTGAAAGGTACGGAGGAGAACTGATACAGCTTTGTGTGGACTTTTTTCTATTTGGGGATGTTTGTGGAGGCATGACACTACCCTGTGTTTTTCCTTTACTTAACAGAACATTAGTTCTAATTAACACAGCAGCACACCATCCAACCCTCCCTCCACCCCCTCATCTTTTGTTATCTCTCTCCTTGCACGGCCTCTGTAAGCTAATTAACAGTCAGATATGCATTCTTTCTCTTTTGGTGGGCATTGAAGCCCCAGAAACAAAGCCAGGAGCTTCACATGCATATACTCTATGTTTTGGTAAAATGCTATTCCTGACAAAAAGCAATGAGAAAAAACAGGATAAATGGGCTTGTATAGCGCTTCTGACTACTCAAAGCGCTTTTACACCACAGGTCACACCTACCCATTCACACACTGAAGGCAGAGGGCTGATAAGGAGCCAATCTATAGGGAGGTTGTTCCAGAGAGTGGGGGTCCTTAGACTACAACAATGCTGAATGTCTAGCATGGCCTTGAATGAGTATCTGCAATAATGATTAGCAAGAAATGTGTCAAACATCAGAGATAAACTCAATGGCTAGGCCAAAATAGGCCTTCACTGTTATCAATAATATCTTAAAAAAATTAGCTCAGTATAGTCTCCTTTTGTTTAATTCATTCCACAACGTGCACTTTGATTGACAGGTTCCATAGGTAATGCCATCAAACATATGCAAGCACTTAAGCATGATGAAATGTCCTCAGTGCATTGTTGAAGTAGGCAAAGAATCCTGTACACTCTGGATCATTCGTACACACTCACTTAAATATGTTATTGGCTTTAATTAGATCTTGTACAAACTCATGTTGGAATAACTGGGAGAAGTGATGTCAAAATCGAGGACAAAACGGGGCTTTTTTTTTAATCGTGGAACTCTAGCTGGTGAAGGAAAGGAGATGAGAGCATTTTTCTAAATTGTGATTCTGCAACAGTGCTATCACAAAGTTCCACCATCATTATGTCTGTAAGTTCATATTGATTCCACAACTGCCTCACATTGGTGTCCAAGTCTGTGCTTCCACATAGCATTACAGTGTTGCAAAAGCATGACAAACAATCAACGGGTGCTCCACGCACGCACACACACACACTCAAACACACACTGCGCTGTTCTCCACCATCTTACAGTGTCTCACCCCTGTAATGCCTCTGTTACTATCTCTGATGTCGGTGCGATCACTTCGTCCCCCCCATTACACCTCTGTGGCATTCATATTGAAGGCAAATGTAAATATGGTGGTGATGGTAACAATGGCAGTCTTTATAGGGCTTAGGTTTTGAGCAATGCTGAGGTGCCATTGAGCACGGCCAAAACCCGACTCTCCATATAACTGTCCTGAAACAATTCCGGATTCTTTCCCCCCTTAATGCCACTCGAAATGTTGTCTGGAAGCCTTTTCTCGTCTACAAAATCTAGATTAAAATGTCATTCCATTTTTATTTATTTATTATTTATATGTCGCTAACAAAAAAATTGTGATTTGGCAAGAATGTCTTGAAATTCTCAGAAACAAGTTGATAAAAAATCTTGGGAAAAAAACAACAACAAGATGCGTTTGTCTCAATAATACACAGAAATGACTAGATAAGGTGGAGATACGTTGCAGTGTGCACTCACACAGGATATTAAAAAAGGAGCCAAGAGTTTGGGTAGAGGGAGCAGTGTGTGTGTGTGTGTGTGTGGTGTCGAGCTACGCTTCCTCATTCATATTGACATTAAGAACTTTCCTTTATCTCCCCTTCCCCCCTGAAAAGAGGCCCTGCAACAATCTGAGGCGGCTTAGCTCCCGGAGCTCAATAAAGAATAATACGATTCCTGTTTACTCAGATAAAAGCTGCTTTTTCACAGCTATAAACCCCCCCACTTCACACAACAACCTCCATCCAGTAAGCCAATAGCTGCAACAGTATATTAGACAGCTATCTGGCATCTACATATGTCAAGAGCAAGAGAACGGCTGGCTTTGGATAAGGTGGGGAGTGGGGGAGGACTGGAGAGGGGAGGGTGGCACATGGCATGTTAAACATATGTGCACATTTCTCGGCCAGATGAGCAAAGTTCACGTTAACAATTCTGAGGGACTGCGGAGTGGAAGGCTTATGCAAACAGCTGTCAGTCTTGATACATTTGGTAGTGAAGAGCTGGTGTTTATTTACAACAAAGTGTGTTTGGGTATGTTTGGGGGGTTTGCTAGTCAGGCATGTGCCAGTTCAGAAAAAAAGCTCTTTATTTGTGCCAACGGTGGCATCATAAACATGGCAATTAAACTCTGCTGGAACATCGTAAAAATGATTACAATAACGGTGGTAACTTACATTTATAAAATGCCTTTCAGGTGACCCAAGGAAGCTTATCGCATGAGTTTTTAGAACAAGAGAGGACATGGTGAAAAGGGAAAGGTTTTAAAAAAATTTAAAAAACGAAAATGCTGCCTTGAAATTTGAGTCTGTATTAAAAGTTGTATTCAATGATCTGTTTTCTTAATTTCAATATAATCACTTTTTTAAGTTCAAAAACTTAGCATTTTGAGATGACATAAGCACAATATATTGAGTTATAATATAATTTACACCAACTTTTTAAATTAATTAGTTTTATGTCACCATGACAAACTGTTTTTACAGTATAGGTGAGCAGTGACCTTAGCACAGGATCCCTTATAGGAAGACTACAGTCCTGAATGATGATGTCATGAACCACTTGTCAATGTAAACCTTCAATCATAGACTGAATTCATCTTTGACATAGTCTCATCACCCATTAGTTACTGATTTGATGTTGAACTTAAAACAAATTGGTAAAATTAGATACTGTTTGATCCTGTCGGCGTGTCTAGAGATTTTGATAATTAATGTGGATACACTTTTGTGCCTCATGCGGAAATATTCAAGTTTCTGATGTTGTGGGAATAACTGTAATCCACCAGCAACATATTTCATACAGTGTCCTGTGTGTGTTATGTGCGTTTAGGGGCACAACAGAAGGAGAGAAGTTAAATGAGCTGGCCACATTTCGGACAATCTAAGAAAGATTTGAAATCTGCTGTGAAAATAACAGCGCACCCGACCTGCAGGTGCATCTGGCTCTTAAAAGGAATGGGATCTGTGACTGTGATTGGTTTGATTCTTGATACATCCAAAACACACCTATGTATATTTAAGCCACATAATCCATCATCTTTCCAAATGTCATTATATTTCAGAGGATCCAATATAACAGCAGGAGAGAGTGCAGGTGGAACACAGATCTGACAGTGGATAAGTCAGGATATGCTTTAGTTTTAGTTTGGGGCTCACTGAGTCTCTGTTGTGTGTTGTTTATTAGCTGCTATGGCAAATAACTGTCTTGACTTGTATCCCTAAAAGATTCTCTGGAAGCCCGGAGTTAAACTCTGGCTCTGAGATTCATTAAGTGATGCGGGCAAAGTTGTGTTTTGACACACACAAAAACACAAACTGTGCCAGTCAAGGTGTCTTTTTCAGGCTCAGTTTCAGCGGCTGAACCCTGTGTGCATTTTGCTTGTGCGATCATGCATGGCTGGATATAGACCTTGTCATTAAAACGCTGAGGAACCCTTGTATAATTTCTTGGCAGTGAATCAACAGGCATTGTCATACCTAATTCCGAGAACGTGAACAAGGCTACATTTTCACAAAGCACTGTTATTCATGAACTCCTGAACAAGGTTAGCCGTGTGCTCTGAACAGAAAAAAAAACTGTTCTGATGCCAGACAACAGAGAGATGCGTGAGGAGGTGAACAGAGACGTCGCTCCCAAAACATTTCAACTTGTGACAGCTGAATATTGGCGACTGCAGGCCCCCTGGCATTTCTAATAATGCCCCTCAGTTCTATTTACATTTTTTTCCTGCTGGTGTTTTCTTTCCTACCCCTCCCTCTCTTCCTCCCTCCATCCTCTGCCCGTCAAATGTGTCCGCGGAGAGCAAACTGAGCGCCTGTCATGTTCACAGCGTGATGCCTCCTTACTCATTATGCACCAGTGACATCATTACAAAAGCAATCACAGGGCTGTGATAAACGCTGGGCTAATTAAAAAGACAGGCTGACGAACTAACTAACAAATGTGTATGCTGAGCCTGTGCGGCACTCACATCTGTGCACACACAGAAATACAGTGGTGAAAAGTGCCCTGTCTCTCTTTTTGTTCATACATCTGCAGAGACTGTTCAGTGTTAGCAGCCCATGTATACATGGTTGTTTCTTGCCATCTAAATGCTTTAGTTCAGACATCTGGTGACGATGTGCCACACATATGACAATTTCCATGCATATTTGTCCACAAAAACAGAAGACAAACACGGCAGGTGAGAAAAAAGGAACAATTTCTCCAGTTGTTTCATGTGTTTGACGTGCAAAAGTAGTAGTAGTTCCATCATGTTTTTTCCAGATGGCTTTCCATTGTTTGAGCATTGAATAGAGCTTTTCTAAACTACGTCATTTTGTTTCTCCTTCTCCTTCTGCAGTGGATCAGATTCATCCAATGTAAATAACTCCGACACCCACTGTTTGTGACAATGGATTCATAAGATGTTTTTGCTCAGTTTTTTTATTTTGTTTATTTCAGTGTTTTGATTTCATTACCGGTTTTAATTTTGCCTCGTTCTTCCCTCGTGTTGCTTTAATCCCTGTGTGTATTTGTATGTTCACATTCTTGGGTTAAGTTATTAGTGTTTCCCGTTTTATTTTGTAGTTCTTGTCCGTGTATCATATCTAGTATTACTTCCTCCCTTATGTGTGTTTCCCTCCCAGTTTGATTGCACTCATCGGGTTGGCCTGTGTTTTGTCTGTCACACCTGGTTTTGATTACCCCTTTTGTTTTAATTGTCTGTGTTCCTCTCTGTGTTAAGCGGGGTACACAACAAGATAAATGGCCCGATTTTGGGCTAGATTCCCTCCTTCCGAACAAAGTCAGCAAAGGCCCAACTATCTGATGGATCCAAAGATTATCTTGCCAGATTCTCCTGTGGTGTTAAGAGATCTCCCCGAATCCGCTCAGAAGACGATCAGGGCCGCCCCGATATTAGAAATCGTAAATATTAAACGTGTTCAATATTTACGATTAGAAATCTTGTTTTGTCTGGAGAACTACAAAGCACGAGCACGGCCTCTGTGAATTGTCACGTGGAACGGAACAATAGCTAATAGGGAAGCAAGCTGACTGAAGCAGGAAGCACAACAAACATTACCATGGCGACAACAGAAATCGCGAGGCATAAAGTTAGATGGATATCAAATTCAGGACTTCAGTTCAGTTGATTTGTGTTTTTACAACGTGTCCTGTAAAACAAACCACAATCCAACTGACAAGGAAAAGAGTTGGACCAAAATGTTTACCTTAATGAATGTACCAGCTAACAGCTAGCCACATTTAGCTTGCCCATCAAGTTTGTTTACTCTTAAGTTGCGTCTGACCGCGCAAGATTACACGTGTTGATAGTCGAGACTCAAGTTGTTGGTGAATGAATCGGTTAGTGCGTGGTGTGCTGAGTTGGTCGTCTCGTTGCACACCACACACTATGAAAACTGAACTGTTAATCTGTCATCATTTGTCGTCATGTGTGGGGTCTCTAACATTTCTCTAACATTTTAAAAATCTTTTAGTGTGTGCCAGGCCTTAAGTCTACCCACCCCATGTGCATGTGATTCTTATGTATACCTCCATGTGTTTTCTTGGATTATTGTGGTTTAGCCTTATTTTTGTACTGTTTTTAAAGGACTCTTCAGTTGAGTTTTAATTGACATTTCTTTGGATTCTGGACAAAAGTAAGCCTTTCTTTGTGAAGTTTTTGTAAGAAAACTTATTTGCTGTTCAGTTCTGCACTCAGGTTCTCTTCCTTGTCTTTTACACATTGTGACAGACAACAGCCTTTTTTTATCCAGAGTGCTGGTTTACGAGATAATCAACAAAACTCACAAAAGCCCTCCTTTATAAAAAGTTCACTATACTGAGGTTCTGACCACCACACAAAGTGAGAAAATATCAACATCAAAATCAACCTTAAGCAAAACCTTCAGGTCAAAACACAAACAAATTAAATCAAAAGTAAATGACTGTCATTGGGCAAGACACTGAACCCCAAATTGTTCCCGCTGCTGCGTCAGCGGCGTATGGAGATGTATGAATAGATTAGTTAATACTGATGGATCCTTTACATGGCAACCTCTGCCATCTGTGTGTAAATGTGTAGTTATTACCTGCGGTTAAAAAGTCCATTTACCATGTCTCCAGTGAGTATACTATAGCTAGCTAGCTATAGCGCACTCACCGGGGACTTCGATGGCTGCAGCAATTTCTTCCAACCTTTTTTCCTTCTTCTTTTTAGTGTTTTCTGGCGGTTGCCAAACAACGTTTTGGTGCATTACCGCCACCAACTGGTATTGTGTGGATCGGGCACAAAAACCCGGCTCGTGGGTCATGGCAAATTACGTGACAAGTCAGAATTTATTGAAGAAAACAAATAATTTGTTACAAAGTGAGTTACATTAATCATCAGAATCAGAATCAGAATCAGAAATACTTTATTAATCCCCGGGGGGAAATTCGGGTGCCAGCGCAGCTCTTCAATACACAGTAGGAAAGAGATAATAATAGCAATAAAATAAGCAGAGGTAAGTACTCAGTAACACTATAATAACATATGTACAAGGTAGAGATAAAGTATTTACATGATGAATTTACAGGTGTTAACAGGTAGTGCACGGTGTATGTATAAGTGTGTAGATAATTGCTTGTATATAAAATTATAAATATATTGCACAGTTGGCCGGTTAAGAAAAACAGATTGCACATTAAATAAATAGTAAATAAGTAAATAAGTCCAGTGTACAAGTATACAATATGCGCCTCTTAGAGAGATGCATTGTAAAGTTTGATGGTCACAGGCAGGAATGACCTCCTGTGGCGTTCTGTGGTGCATCGTGGAGGGATCAGTCTAGCACTGAATGTGCTAGATCAATAACAAAAAGTTTATTTTGTATCATCAGTGGTGAATGTGTGGATGTGTGTGAAAGCATCACGTGGTGTGAGGTGTTAAAGAAGTGCACTAACATGAAGAACTGAAGCAACAAAAAAACGTCTGTCAGGCTGAAGGCCAGAGAGTCAGGGGGTGAATGAGGGAAACCAGCAGATCTTTGAAGACAACATTGCACCAGCGCCCAGGTGGAGCTGATCCTGCCGATGAGCCTCCAGCCAGGACGCACCCCCTGCAGCAATCACACAGACAGACAACAGCGCAAGCAAAAGACTCCCAGTGGCCTGGTGACAGGGTCGTCACACTATCAAATGTTTTCTTCTCAGATATTCAAATAAACTAACACTTGTCCCTAGAGTCTCTTTGTAGAATGTCACTTACACCCAATGTCATTTTAATTTCTTTCAGTCTTATTGTCAGCTCCATCCTCTCCCCCTCATACTTTTGACAGTGAATGATCATATTTTTTCTATTGTTCCTGTTGTTGACAAAAATCGCATCTTCCTGTAGGATGTTTCCCTATAATGAATAATGTGTTGTTAAATCCTGTGTGCCCACAACGTAATCGTGATATTATTGCTTCTTCTCTGCTTGTTCTCCAATTACATCTCATCTTATCAGTTTTTCTCTTGTATTCTGTAGAACCTCCTTCCTGTTCTCTCTTCTTCCCATTTCTTTTGCCACCTTTCCTTCATCTTAGATTTGATTAGGTCTTGATTATTAGTTTGAATGTATGGTACTCTTATTTCAATGTTCTGTCTGAATTACTGTGTTGAATACTTGGTAAATAATAAATGGACTTGAGCACTTTTCTAGTCTTCTGACTGTTCAAAGAGCTTTTACACAGCAGGTCACACCTACCCATTCACATATGGCAGTGTTGTAAAGTAACCATCAGAAGTAACTAATCCATTCATACACATTCATACGCCACTGACGAAGCAGCAGGAGCAATTCCGGGTTAGGTGTCTTGCCCAAGGACACATCGGACATGTGGCTTCAGGAGCTGGGGATCGAACCCCCATCCTTCCGGTTGAGAGACGACGATTCTACCAACTGAGCCACAGCCGCCCCAATGATGAGTTTATTAATGATGAACTGGAGTCAGCACTGTTCTTAGTGGTCTTAATCCTTTATAAAATTTACAACATTGCTACCATTTCTCTTGTGTATAATGAAAGCCTATCATTTAATCTTTTACCGCTTTTAATGTTACATTTTGCCACACCTGTTTTATTAACTTTGTTCTTTGAAGTGTAAATTTGAATTTGAATACATCCATTGTATATTATGATTTTCTATATATGACTTAACTGTTTGGTTGTTTAAAATTAGCTTTTCTTTTCTCCATTTATCCAGTACTGTTAAATCAACAATGGGGTCATGTCTGAGTGGTAACGTTGGACTAATGTTTATCCCATGTATTCAATTATTCTCCCAACATTTACAATTTATTTTTTCCTTCTCCACTCCACTGGTATAAAGGGAAGGACACGTCACAGATGCATTCCTGCTCTCTCCACAACTCCACCATTTTGTCCTCCTTTTCCCCAGTCCAAGTTGAACTGCACATTCAACGTTCGGCTGTGGCTCAGTTGGTAGAGTCGGTCTTCTCTTAACCGGATGCTGTGGGTTCGATCCCCAGCTCCTGCAGCAACATGTCAAACGTGTCCTTGGGTAAGACCCTTAACCCTGAATTGCTCCCGCTGCTTCCTGTTCATTAGCAGCGTATGCATGTGTATGAATGGGATTAGTTATTTCTGATGGTCACTTTACATAGAAACCTCAGTCATCAGTGTGTGAATAAGTGTGAATGGGTAGGTGTGACATGCGGTGTAAAAGTGCATTGAGTAGTCAGAAGACTTGAAAAAGGCTATACAAGCTCAATTCCATTTACCCTTTACATACAAGCAGCACCATCCACTTGTAGTCAGGGTAGAGACCAGAAGCACTGTCTTGGAGGCATTTATCTCCAGCTCCTCTGATTAGCAGATCAGCTTCAGGAGGTGATGGGAGAGCCCTCAGAGGTGTGTCAATGTGGAGCAGGAGGGTGTGGCAGACCTGCTGACTGCACAGACAGGGTGAGGGAGAGCCAAACAAAACACAGTCCAGTCAGGACGTAACAGCCAGCTTTAAGTAAAGGACATTCCTATGCACGTACATTCACAGAAACATGGTCATAAGACATTTTGAACAGATGTGTTAAAAGTAATTCAACCACTATGTAGTTAGCCAATCTTATGTATTGTGACAACATTATTTACATCCAGCTGTTTTTATTTCAAGTTTTGAATGTCTTTGTCTTTGAATGCAATATTCAGGCAGTGTTCTTCCTCTAGTCTGCCTTCAGTTTGTTTCAACAAACATAATGCACATTGGTTGTCACTTTGACAGACTTTTAAAGGTCTTCTGGAACATTTGTTTTTTAATAAAATAATTAAACCATCCTTTTCCTTGGCACATCTCCTGCCTCTGCCTAAAAAAGCTCTGTGTGACTACCAATATGTTCCAGTGATAATGCTGCCAAGTGCTAACTGAAGACAGCTGTCACAAAGTCAGAATGTTAAGATGCAAGAAGGTAGGGTTTGATGAAGAACACATAGGATTAATCCTCCCTGTTGCTCATGGTTCACATTTCCCCCTGTGGAGGCTGTCTGTATTTTCATTAGTGGGGAGAGCGAGGATATTAAAGCTTATAGGAGGTTTTAGGTATCATAAGGCCCTGAGTCTTTTGACCTTTTCAGAGCACGTCGGTGCTGTTGTTGGGTGTGAGGGAATTAAAGGATCACTCAGGGATAGCTTGTCTAATCTAATCAGTATGACTCAAGGAGAGGTGTTTAAGAGGTGTGGGAGGCAGCAATATGAGGTGTGGGTCTATATATGCATCCTCTTTAGGTTTCTGCAAAGGGCATTCCTTAATCAACTGCCTGTAGATAGGAGGTGTCTCAGAGGTGAAAGCAAACTTTGAATATTCTCATGATCAGCTCAGGGCATTGTTTCTAGGCTCAATTATAGTGCTCTTTAGTTCTGACTGAATGCCTCAGAAATGTTTGTCTGAATAATGTGGGTTTATTTCAGGGCAGGGAAGACAGACAACGAACAGATTTGTGCAGCTTGTGTTAAAAACTCAATGCTATTTGAAGTTTGAAGACATCAATGTTCTAAAGGTGTGTTAGTAATTGACAAAAATATAAAAACAGAATATATTTCTTGTAGGAGTATTACTTATTAATAGTATAAAGAAAGAGGACCAGACATCTGAAGGACCATAGGGCTCCCTAACCATACAACACAGTTTCCCATGAACTTTAAAAAACACAGAGAGCACTGACACAACTCAATAACCACAATTTTCCAAACCAAAGGGTGATATGAGGTTGATAAAAATAAGGTACTCTTTTAGCGACCTCTGTTTCTGGAGTGTAAGCTCATACACCATGGGAAAAAATGCAGGAAATCAGAGTCAGACAGTCAGACACAATTAACATCATCAGCCTTAAATAACATGTGTTATGTTTACCCCTTTTTTATTGGACATGTAGATTAAGTTCAATAGTTGTTGTTTTTTGCCAGTTCACTAGTAGTCTGCAACTTGTTTTGCTTCCTGCAGAGCAATTCAACTCTCTGCAGGATCTGCTCACATTAAGGTGATTCAGAGATTTTCAACATAATCAAAGTAACTTAAACAAGATCCATCATGCATGCTTACTCTGATGCATGCTCTCGCTGATATACACATGAACACAAGCACTCACACTCTCGTTCATAACTCTAACTGCCAATTTCCACATAGTCTGTGCGCGCTGCATGGCAAGTAAGTGCTGCGCACTACGACGCAGTTCGCCGCCACTATAGTCAATGCTCCTGTTTCCACAGCAAGCGCTGCGGTCCGTCTCGAGAGTGTGACTGCAGCGCCACCACCCTCTGCTTCATTTTGAATATTATGCGAAATATTTTTGACTGAGCCCGTTGCACTCGTCAAGCTGGACTAAATAGATCAGAATCAGAATCAGCTTTATTGGCCAGGTATGTTTAACACACAAGGAATTTAACTTCGGTAGACTGTGCTCTCTTTGTACAAAGGTAAAACATTAAATATCAACAATAAACTAAAAAATAAAAAGAATTAAAGACTAATATGTACAAGACTAAATAAGATAACCGCCCGGGACAGGAACTTTATGAACATTACGTCGAAAGAGGCACCAAATGAACAGCAAAGAAACCTCAAAGCAACATGTTGTTTAGACATTTTTCTCTTCATCCCCGCGTAATCTTGTAGTTCTCATGTGATGTGTGTAGAGCTGCTCATGGCTGCGCTCACGTTCCAGAAAACTGTGGCGCTGATGGAGAATGCAGTGCACCAAACTATGTGGAAATTGGCATTTAGCGAGATGTTGTATGCATGTAAAGCATAATTAATAAAAGATGAAGTATGACATCCTTATATGAAATGACTTCTCTCAGAACCCCCAGCTATGACCAACTTCCAGCACCCCTGCTTTGAACTTTATCAAAATAGGTGAGACCACAGATGATTGTTTTTTTTAGAGTTTGAAAAAAAGAAAATACAAAACAAGGAATGGATGTAACCCACAGATTTCACACCATCCATGTGAACAGCCATGGTTTCTCTCAGCGAGCGTGGCAGAGCAGGTGGGCGGGCTTCAGTGCCTTACTCAAGGGCATCTCAGAAGTGCTCAGTAAGTGAACTGGCACCGCTCCAGCTACCAGACCAATTTAAGATTTGTTCCGCACCCAAAGGGACAGTTTAAAACAGTTCATAGGTTAAAAGCCATAATCAGGTCAGACCTCGACTGACTTCATATACGCCTGTATTCGCTGAAGGAAATAGTCAAACAAAACAGATTACTTCTAGATTTAAATGTTCAATTGGACAAATCAGTAGTGAAATTCAATCAAACACTACAGCATCATCAGCAAACAGTCCATGAGAAAGGAGTCTACTTCTCTCCAAGTGCACAGAGATGGTTGAGGATTGATACTTCCAGGCTTCAGTGTGCTCATTTGCGTTCTAGGTCAACTCATGACACAGACACACCACACAAAACCTTGCTACTCTCCCTCAGGGGGGATTCTTTCAGACAGCACAGACTGCTGTTAATTCAAGCCAGCTCTACCCTTGATGCATTAAGGTAAGAGGTGTTCACTGCAGCTTCTTGATAAGATTGTGTGAGTTAGAAAGAGTTAGAAAAAAAGACCCTAAAGGTGTTCAGTGTGAGTTTTTAAATGTTTCATTTGCAGCTGAACTTTTTTTCATCCATAGTCCACATTTTGACAACTTGTACAATTATTTTCTTCACGTGAATAAAGATAAAATATAACTTGTGAATGATCTGAATTGGTCAAAATGTATCTGAAGACTAGGTACTTTCACACCTGCACAAAACTCCTGAAAACTCTTGAAGTTTTCGGGGTTAGCTGCATGTGTGAACGCAAACAGACTTATTTATCACTCTCAATTTACACGCAACTTTTCCTGCTAACCTTCTAGTAAATTTCCTGAAACTCCTAAAAACCTGATGTGAGAACACAGCTGAAGCTATACAGGCAAATTCACCACAAGGAAATTAGGTGATGACATTTGTAACCAGCTAGCTAGTTGGTGATGCTTCCCACTCATCTTGCTCTCAATGGTTACTCCCAATTTCCAGATTCCCTGCGGTCCATCAGGACTACGCCACCGTTCACTGCCGCTCTAGTTAATGCCTCTGATTCCACAGCGAGCGCCAAGGTCCGTCACTTCTGCATTCTGCTCTGTTTCAAATATGTCGGAGGCACAATCTGGAATCAGAACTATTCTTTTGAAAGCAGACAAATAATCGTATTGACACCCCACACTTGTGACAAACAATCGGTGGCAACACATTTGCAGGTTTCTTTTTCCTTTGTTTTTTTTTTACAAATTAGTGGATGTCCTCAGGTCTCATCTGAATTTTGTTGTGGATACTAAGCTTCAGAACCCAACCAAATTCATCCCGTCAGAAATATGAATTCACACTCCAGTAAAAGTGAAAACAAAGCAGAAGAGGAGAGATAAAAAAGTGAAAGAGGAGACAGAAAAGAAAAAAAAAATCTGACAGTGTTCATCAGTACATAATGGTTCAATCTGTCATCAGCAGTCAAGGGACAAAAATACACTGATTCACTTATGATTGGACAGAGAGTCTCGCCCACCTCGACCTGCAGACAGCAGCTGTCAGGACAGGAGCTGTGTGTGTTAATTTAACTGGAACACCTGACGGAGAGAGAGGTGCGCTGCGCTCAACTGGGCCTGTTTAGATGAAAGTCAGCTTCTACTGCTTGTTTTATAGACTGGTTCCCTGTCATTTTGAAAAGGTCACGCTTCTTCTTTTTTTTTAGGAGCGGTAAAATGGAGAGGAAGAAGACAGACAGAATAAGAGAGAATAATGGAGGAAGTTGGATCCATACTGCGATGGTGAGCATCTCTGCAAGTAAATGGATTTGAGCTTTTATAGTGCTTTTAGTCTCCTGACTGCTCAAAGCGCTTTTACACCGCAGGTCACACCTACACATTCACACACTGATGGCAGAGGTTGCTATGTAAAGTGTCCATCAGAATGAACTAATCCTATTTATACACCGCTGACGAAGCAGTGGAAGCAACTTGGGGGTTAAGTGTCTTGCCCAAGGACACATCGGACATGAGGCCGCAGGAGCAAGGGATCGAACCCCCGGCCTTCCAGTTGAGACACGACTACCAACTGTACTACCAACTGAGCCACAGCTGCCCCAAGTAAATTGTAGGATGGTGCTGTTAAAGGAGGGGGCTGCTATTATTCTATATTTTCATATTTTTCTGCATATCCAGGATAAGCTGCTACAAATAAATATACCTGACAAAAAAGAGAGTTGATCCAAAGCCTAAAATGTTATTCTCTCTTACAGTAGAGCTTCAACAATGAGTGACATATTCAGTTAACAACATAAACATTCAACTCCTTTTTTAAGACTCCAAACACGACATGTTTATCGTTGCCATAGAAACACCAGATGTTAGATCAAATACTGCTGGATAAAGAAGCAGGATCTTCTCCTGAAAGTTGCTGTACTGTTAGTGTATGTGCTGCTGTGATAAAAACATAATGTAAATTACTTGGATACACCGTCTGTAAAGAAATATCTTTCTCAGGTTGGTTTCGCCCGGTCGTCTTGACTACGGTTAATTCAGAGTTAGTTTTTCTTCAGCGTCAGCCTCGACGTTGTCTTTTGTTATTGTTTTGATTGAGAGCCCCCTGGGGGCAGAATTTACACACTGTGCGTTTAAATGAATCAATGGCACATACCTGTCATGACATTTAGCATTATGTTAAACAATGGTCACAGTACCCTAAATCTGCAGTGGCCTTAAATATCTACAGGTTCACTGTGAGTTACCTTTTTGTGTTTGTCTATGTTCATAGTTTATGATTTAGATTGAAAGTATGTCTCTTAAAAGCTATTTTTGCTGTTTATTGGTTTCTTTATTAACAAAGAAACACCTATCATTACCACAGCAGGTCCTCAGACTACATTATGCATATGTTGGTGCAAGACTCAAACAGATCTTAATGTATAAAAAATGATGGCCTGCATCTTTAAGAAAAAATCCTCCAAACAGAAATGCGAAATATTTACCATAGGTGTTGGTCAAACCTTTCTGTGTGCCTTTAAAAAATAAATAAAATGTTTCAAACCAGTTCTGCAACTCTCCTTGGTCCATTTTCACGTGTGTGTGTGTGTGTGTGTGTGTGTGTGTGTGTGTGTGTGTGTGTGTGTGTGTGTGTGTGCTACCACCCCCCATCTCTATCCACCCTCTGCTGCTTCTCAACTGGTAATTTAATCTGCAAATAAAGTCCTCTCTTAGCTTTGCACCGCCCAGCGCTTCACCACCCACAATTAACCTGACTGTGAACTGGGCTGCTGCTCCGGGGGAGCTGCAGCATCACTCCGAGTTATACTGCTGTGATCCGAACTGTTTGTGCGTGTGTGTGTGTGTGTGTGTGTGTGTGTGTGTGTGTGTGTGTGTGTGTGTGTGTGTGTCGGTGTGTGTGTGTGTGTGTCGGTGTGCATGTGTGTTGAGGGTGAGGAGATGTTGGTTATGTCTGGACCACCTGAGGCTGATTACACAGACGAGACGACAACAGGAAGATATTGTCTTGTTTCAGATCAAGCTGATGCTGACCTTCAACTCAAGAGCACATTCGATTAAAAAGTTACACACCTATTTGACCAAGCCTTTCTGTTATGATTATAATACCAATCATGGGGAGCGACGTTTCTGGTCAAATTTATTTCCAATCTATCTTTACAATAAACCTCCTCAACAAACTCTGTCACCTAAAATACATTTTTTTGTGTGTTGTTGTCAATTATGATACATTTATTAGTTAGAAAAGAAGATGTCAGTGTTAAATTCTGATCTTTAATCAACTTACTGTAAGTGGGGTACACACTACAAAATAATCAGGACGATTTCGGGCTTGATTCCACCTGCGGACTACAGTCAGCAAAGGCCCAATTATCTGATAGTTCCGAAGATTATCTTGCCAGATTTTTACCTGTGTTGTGAGGTGTCCACTCTCTGGAGTTTCACATGGAATGGAACTATAGCCAATCAGGAACCAGCTGACTGAAGATGGAAGCAAAGCAATCATAGCCATGTGTTGGACTTTCAGGGGCATAGCCTTAAGTGTGGCAGCCTACTCTCTGGAACTCTCTCCCAGGAGATACAGTATTCCCAATGCTACATCCTTTGACATGTTCAAAAAACTCTTGTAAACCCACCTGTTCAACTCAGCTTGTGGACTTGGGTAATTGTGTTGTCTTTGTTTGTGTGTTCTGATGTAAAGCATCATTGGGTCCCTTGAAAAACACTTAATAAATTCAAGCAATTATTATAACTATCTGTGTAAAAAAAAAAAAAAAAAAGATTTCACTTTTTGGAAAGCAGATTGAATACCAAAAGATAAGTGCATAGGATGCCATAGATGAGCGTACATTCTGCTGTGTTCGTGTTGAGAACTATATATTATATGAATCAGAATCAGAATCAGCTTTATTGGCCAGGTATGTTTAGACACACAAGGAATTTTACTTCGGTAAAACTGTGCTCTCTTTGTACAAAGGTATAACCTTAAATATCAACAATAAACACAAAATAAACACAAATAATTAAAGACTAATATGTACAAGACTAAAGATAATCGTGCAGTGGCGAGTAGTGCAAAAGATGCTGAAGTAAACATGAGGTAGTTTTTACAGTATTTACATTAAAGAGTGTGCGTAGATGATAATTCAAATTAAATAATATATATTTACGTATACGTATATTCACAGTCACAGTTTGGGTCCAGGGTTATTTCACAGCGACAGGTCTGACACTCTGTGACTGTTAAGCGTTCATCAGAGTGACAGCCTGGGGGAAGAAACTGTTCTTATGTCGGGTTGTTTTGGCGTACAGTGATCTGTAACGCCTGCCGGAGGGGAGGAGTTTGAAAAAGTTTGTGTCCTGGGTGTGAGGAGTCTGCAGTGATGCTACCTGCCCGCTTCCTGGCCCTGGACCGGTATAAGTCCTGGATAGGGGGCAGGTCGACACCAATGATTTTTTCTGCAGTCTGTGTCTGGTTTGGTTGGCCTTTCCAGACTTCTGGAGGGCTGTTAGCAGGGTGCAAAATACAGGGGGTCTAGGGGGGTCTGAGACCCCTTGATTGACACTTGAAACCCCCTGAAAGCCTCAAAAGCAAAAGTTTGGGGGGTCTCTGGAAAAGAAAAATCACCTGCAATTGACTTTATACTCTGCAGTGGACCAGAGAGAGAGAGAGAAAAAGAGAGAGATGTCCGCTTTTAGGTCTTTGAATGCAAAGCACACAACTACAAACGATGTATTTCCCCGTTTTGTGCAGCTGCTTGCTGCAGATGTGATTCGGCGCTCTCTTGGGTTTGCTGCATCTTGACCCACACGCGGGTCCGGGATCGGCACAGAGCTACTGGAGACACTCGGTGCGTTCGGTTGCGGCCGTCCAGACCGTGAAATTATTTCCGTGCAGTGTAGGCCTACTGTATCAGCGCTCAATGCGCGTGCAGGCAAGTGCGAGTGAAAAGGCACCAATTGGTGCATAAAAACTGATCAGAACGCAGGAAAATGAATGTTAGGTGTCCAAAATGTTCTGGGGAGATCCCCAGACCCCCCCTAACCTGCTGGTAAACACTATTACAGTGCGTCAGTTACCTGACGCAGCTTCCTTAGATGAGGTGTAAACCAGGGGAGAGAATCACTCCCATGATTCCCCGCCAGCATCAACATCATCTTTTGTTATTGTTTTGATTGAGAGCCCCCTGGCGGCGGATTTTACATACTGTGTATTTAATCGCCACAGCCTTTCAGACGTTCCCTGCTCACAGTTAAGAAATTCTTTACAATGAAAAGGAAGGTCTACATATTTATGCACTCCTTCAATTAAACTGATGTTAAACTGCAACAATTAACAAATTGGGGGGTTTAAGAAAAACAAAAAATAGACCTCCAGATGTCTGCTTATTCCTTTAAAATAAACATTCTTCTCTTCATTTATTCGGCTGCAGCCCAGACTTAAACTCCCCTCATTGGATTTGTTCTGCATAAATGAGTGCTGCGAGCAGGTGAAACACAAATAGTCTGCTTCTTCACTCAAGTCCTATTTCCTCCCTTGCAGGTATTTTTTCAAATTAAGCTTGGCAAATATATTGCTAAAGCCTTGGAGGCAGGCTGTAGTGGTTAGCAGAGTTTAATGCTGCATATTTCTGCTGCATTAAAAAAAGCAGAATACTTAAAAATGGAGTTGAACAATTGTCCCAAAGTACAAGAACTGGAATCACTGACATTAGGGTAATTATGATTACTAATATGGCTTGTGCATGTAAATCTGCATTCATGTGGGTATATGAAATCAGGAATCACTGTAGGAATATCAAGGGATATGTAAGACAATAAGTCAGATTTAATCCAGCCAGAGACCGAGATAACAATGGTGGTCTTTGAACCTGTTGTATTAGGATTATTATAAGATATATTTATTTTTCTACTCAAACCATCCCCCTTTCTGGTCCCAGCCCACACTTTGAAGAAAGATAACTTTCCACATCTGTGCTGATGCTGTGGGTTTGTTGCATACTCACATTCTCTCTTCCTTCATCCTAATTAATTGGCACTTCAGATCCCTGCTGTATCTCTGAGCCTACTGGTTTTATCTCACACACTAACACACTGACAGCTGCTGCGGTCTCTGAGGCAACAACACAACAAGCATGCTCGATATGTGTGTGTATTTGTGTGAAGTGGTATTGGGGGTGGACATGTGTTTGAATAGGTATTATTTTGCTTCAATATATAATTTCTCCTTAGCCTTTTATCCATATTTTATCTTTTATTTATATTTATTTAACCTACTGTTTGTGCACGCTAGACATCTTAAAGCTTAACCAAGACCCTCTGGGGCAACAGGTAGTCTGTGTGAGTGTTTGTGTTAATATATTTAAAATGTGTTTAATAATGTGCACCTCTAAAGCACAATTTGAACCTTTGGAGTTTAGACTTAAAACCTTAAGGGGAGTTTGGCTTCTCAACAGCCTAAAAACTGGCAGACATTCACTTGAACATATCGTCCAGTCAACTAATTATTTCTGTTGGTTATCCTTTAACATTCACTTTGTGAATCTGAAATAGGAGCGTACAGCTTTACTTTAGACAGTTAGTTTTGACAACAAAAAAACCCAACCTATTCTTCTGTGTTCCAGTTTGCAACTCACCTGCCTCTTGTTGCTACATCCTCCAATCACCTGCCTTGGCAGACATCCACGTCCTGTGAAAAATCCCAAACACCGCCCCTAACATAATCCCTAACATTGTATTAGCAATCATTTGATTCATGAGCCAAATTCATTGTTAATGATGGACTGATTGGCCGGCTGTTGACCTGAATCGGCCGAATTTCAGCCTGTTCAGCAATGATCGGTTACCGGCTGGTATGAATATAGCAGATACTGTGCCAATCACAAATTTACACACATACGCCCCAGGTTTCATGTCACGTGCACAGTGACGTAAACACATGTTGGCTCACATGTTGATGAGAACTGTCCATCGGCACAGGCAAAACAGTAGAGTCGGTCGTCTCTCAACCGGAAGAGGTTCGATCCCCAGCTTCTGCATCCACATGTCGATGTGTCCTTGGGCAAGACACTTAACCATAAGTTGCTCCCGCTGCTACGTCGGTGGCGTGTGAATGTGTGTGAATAGATCAGTTAATAATGATGGACACTTTAGCAGCCTCTGTCATCAGTGTGTGAATGGGTAAGTTTGACCTGCGGTGAAAGCGCTTTTATTAGTCAGAAAACTAGAAAAGCACTGTACTAGCTTAAGTCCATTTACCATTTTATTCTGTAATGTTAGCAACTTGGTTTTGAGCATTTGGTACACCATGTCATTGCCATCTAGCTTCCGCCTCAGTTGCTGTAAAAACAGTTCACTTGTGAAAACGAATCAAATCTCGACTTGTGTTTTTAAAGTGATTTAATAAAACAAAATATCGGAATCGGCAAAGAAATTGGTGCACTAATTTATGTCAGTTAATTGAATACTTTTTATATGAATAAGGATACTAAAATTCACCTGAAAAAAAACAAAGTGGGAATGAAAGAAAATGAGGAAAGAGAGCGAGGCACCGGTAGCCTGGTGGTTAGTGCGGAGGCTGTGGTCCCCTGGCCAGGCGGTTGGGGTTCGGGTCTGGCCTGTGGCTCCTTTCCCGCATGTCATTCCCCACCCCACTCTCTCTCTCTCTCTCTCTCGGATTTCTGTCTCTATCCACTGTCCTATCTCTAAATAAAGACATATAAAAGCCCAAAAATAAACCTTTAAAAAAAAGAAGGAAGGGAGGGGGCAAGAAAGAGGAGAGGAGAGGGTAAGAAAGAGCTGTTTGAGTGGGCAGCAGAGAGAGAGGTAAGAGTGGGTAAAAAATAGAGGAAAGGTTGTAGGAGTTGGGGGACAGAAAGAATGGGAAATGAAGAAAGAGACAAGAAAAAAGGGGTGGGGGTGGGGGTGGGGTGAGAACGCGCTCGACTGACAGAATAAGAGAAACCAAGCCAAGGTGCTGTAAGAAGACAAGACAAGACAAATGACACTGAAATGGATTTCTCTTTCTTTTTCTTCCTTCTTCTTTCTCCTATTCCTGCCTCCCGTCTCAGGTTAATGTAACATCTCTTGATGCATTTCATTCACCGTTAGCTGCCAGGAGATACTCTGTCAAACCCATCTACATTAGAAAATGGCCTTTTCTCGCCTTCTCTACCCCATTCATCCCTCCCTCCCCCTCTACCTCTTTCCCCCACCCATTCGAAACGATTCATCTTTCTGGCGGAATGCATTTGGGCATGGATGAAGGCCCACATTTATCAGCAAGGACATTTAAGTACATATCTCAGGGAAAAGAGGAGATTTATTACAACTTATTTAGAATGGCTCAGAGGGGAATGATCAGCTTCTCACTGTAGTCAATGAGGGGAAAAGTTTTTCCACTGTGACACCCGTAGTTAGTCTTCAGCGTAAAGGATATGATGAACATCCATCTGATGAGGTGTAACAAAGACAGTAGATATTATGTTATGGATGAAGTGATAGAAATAAGGACTCAGAGCAAGACTCATGCCTCATTTCCGCAGTTATGTGAGGTTGACTTTTCTCACAGCACCTTGACTTGGACTGGTAGAAATGTTCCTTTCCACGCAATCTGACTCAAATAAATGTTGATGTACTATTTTAGTTTTATTTGTTCTGTCCAGAATCATGAGCTTGTTTACCAAATAAGAGTACAAGTAATGTGTTTAACTCTTTCAGATGCTTAATGAATTCAAAGCCTTAATGCAGTTAATCCCTTTTATCACACTGAGCAGCTTTAAGATTGGATCAGAACTGAGCTTCTCTGAAGAAAATGCAAGTGTATGTACCCTACAGAGAAACATGCAGGTGCAGGAACTGTTGAAACAAAGTGAAAAAGGTCTCAGATTGTTGTTTTTTTGCACGAGACATGGTATTGGCTTTGCAATTTAAGTGAATCAGTAAAAGGAGTCAGATTTTAAGTATAGGCTGAAGCACTGATATAGTTTGAAGTGTCATCTAAACGTTACAATCGGAGGGAGCTTAGGTGATGGACGACGTGTAAAGGCTTAAAAAGTGCGGTTGTCACTTGGCTGAGTTAACAGATTGATAGGTGAAAGCAGTCATTATAACATAAATCCTGCCTCTGACAAGGCAAATAGCTGATCATAGTGTAGGATTTTGGCTTGGCATCGGATTCAGCCATGTCCCTGCATCAGGGGTGTGATTCCCTGCAAGGATCCCCTTTAATGTCTCCATGGCCCTCCTGAGGGTTGTACCCAAGCGGCAACCTTCGGTGTTGAATAATGAAGCCAATGCGGAAGATCAAAATCCTGCAGTTTGTCGAAGGTCCCCTTGAGATATTGTCTTCATGGTCACACACGGTACGGGGGTAAATTCTTTCATAACCCATCCGTTTTTGGATTTATTAATGATACATGTTTTTCATAGTTAGGCGCGTAGCTGGTCTGATTGACAGGCGGCACAATGTAACAGTTTTTCAGGTGGCTTCAAACCCGCCTCAGCTCCAGCTCTGAAAGTTAGGGTGAGACAGGATTTCCAGCATGGCGGCGGCTGCCGATGAGCCTCTGGAGCCCCCTTCAGTAACAGATGGCTGACGTCACTCAGGCTTCGTCCATTAATATTTACAGTCTATGGCTGGCACACAGTTTGAGAAGCCTTGATGTACAAGATACAGCAGTGCACTAAGAATCTCTCTCTTGTGTAAATCTACATTTATTACAGGCCACTAAGGAATATAACCAGTTATAAACTCTTAAAACCAAAGCCTTTTCCTCTACTAAAAAGTTTGATTCCTCTTTATGACTGTTTGATGTTTCTCAGAGTTTTAAATAGTTTATTGCGTTGAGTTCCTGCTTTACTATGACAACACAACAATGTTCATTTAGAATTTAATCGCAGCACTTATGAGATTTTTGTACATCATAAAAACACAGGTAGCTCTGTATACATATCTGCTCATTTTAATCAATTTAACCGTAGTGTAGGGTAAATACAATTCAAGTCAAAGGCATGAATGCAGACACTGATCAACCCTAAAAGTTCCTTCTAACGTGTCTGTTTTTCGAGCCAAACATTGGATGTAGCATAAAGACTGAAGTTTACTCATAGACCACAGAACTGTGGGAGCAACTCTTCTGGGAGGACAGTGACAGGGGTGAAGCTGGCATATTCCCTTTTGTCTCCGTGAGCTTCTTGGACAAGCGCAACAGGCAGCGAGTGGGTAGAAGCAAGTGGCTGTCACTTTGTGGTGTGTGGAAATGATTGTGGTCTAAGAGTCTACGTCAGCTGCACATGCAGCACAAATAACCAAAATAAATGCTGAAACTTCAGTTTCACCAAGTGAACACATCCAAACTATTATACTCTGACAGTGAGATGGTGCATCATTGCAGAGCTGTAGGTTCTAGCTATGCCCTCTTACACATACAACAGAAATGACCATGAAATAGACCTGTACTTTATATTCTTTTTTCAATGAAACATTCATATAGATAAGAATAAAAAAAGAAGTGTGCACATGACTTCACCAAGGAAATATAAAATAAGGAAGGACAAATGTCATTCAAATAATTAATTGGAATCAAACTTTGGTGCCACTGCCATTGGGATTAACATAATGGACATTGTAGGTCCCAATATTACTCCCAGACAGCTCAGTTTATGAGTCAAAAGAAATATCTGCCCTCTTTTCCGTGGTTACATTAATGTCGTAACCTTTGATCTACCAGCGGGTCCTTTCTTTATTTCAAAATAGAAAAAGGGTTGAGTTCAAACTGCAAGTAAAGTACTCTTAGCTTAAGACACTGTTGGGACCAGGCCTGTAGCCCAATTCATGAGCCTGATTGGAGTACTTTAGAAGGAAAACAAAAAAAGGACCAGCAAAAACACTTATTCCCAGCATCCCCTGCAGCACCTCACTCCTAGGTGTGAAGTGAGGGGGGAACCTGGACTCATTGTTCTATGCTGCATCCGAGAAAATCTGTCCGTCTTCCCTGCTTCTACGGCACGTTTTTCAGAGTTTTGGTGCAGAGTCAGCAACTAGCTGGTCGAGAACTGAGAGTTTTCTTTATATTTTTTTTCCGATGTCATTGAATGCAACCGGACAGGAGCGATGCAGACAGCCCACCGGTACGTGAAGACACTTAAAACTCTCCCCTTGCAACCAGAAAGACAAAAACACATCACCCTTATTGGTGGATGTTATTTCTTTTTAATTTTTCAATGTGCATTTTAGGGGAAAATAAAAACATGCTTGCTTTGATGAAACATTGTATAAACTGAATCTTCACTTGTAAATAAAAAAACTCTCCGTTACTGGCTTAGATAAGGAAATATTTTAACATTGCACTACGGTAAATCCCCCTCAAGGTGTGCAGCTGATCATTCCTACACAGTGTATGCATGCACACGTCTACAGCTAATAGGGTACAGTGTATTGATTTCTGAGTCATTAATATGAAACGTGTTTTAAACATATTGAGCGATAAAAAAACATGACATTATGCAAGCATTTAAACAAATATCAATATGTACGTAGACATAAATTAGAGCGCTGCTAACATGCAATCTTACTGTTCCAATGAAGATCCCATGTGTTGCACTGTGTGTGCACTCCATCTCGTGTGTAATATTTAAACATCAGTGGACCATTCATCACCCCTCTGTCAGCTGTGTTCACTCTATCCCACTGAGTCCTAATTCATCACTCCGCTTTGTTTCATTGGAAACCTGCTGCTGAGCCTTCCTACAACACATTGCAGATAAATACACTCAAACAGTTTGCTGTGGGTCTATTACACACATTCTGTCAGAAGGGTGAGGGAGCGATTTTATAGACACCATCTCAGTATGACATAATGCTAGAGAGTCAGAACAGTTTGTACACAACATTATCCAAATACAATATGCTCTGCATGGTGTCAATTTTTCAATCAATGGAATTATGCAATTTTGCAGTGATGATATTAACAGAGAAAACTGCTGGGAATGAGCCAGACACACCATGACTAGTTATTCAGAGTGCCTGTGTGTTTAATCTGTGGTTCTGGTAATCGCTACTATGAGTTAATGAAAGGATTTTACTCTCCACTTTATTGATGAATCTGGATATCCTCATGTTGCTTTGCTGCTACTGAAGTAAAACGAAGGAACACGATTATGTTTGCCACAAATATTTAAAAAAGCTTGTATACCAAAGAAGCTAGCTATATACAGTCTTTCTGATCTCTGGTGGATAAACAAACCTCCTTGACAACTCTCCAGATGTAAGGGGAAAGGCTTTTTTATAAAAGTTTTGTTGGAGACAATAAATGTAAAAACTCCAGTGGGCAGCAAACACACTTTGAGCAGCTACTCAGAAGAGTAACTGAAGAAAAGCAATGACGCCTCTGTTCACGTTTCACCAACTCAACTTGGTATACAAATTATATACCTATACCAAATGTTGCTCCTAGCCAATTGGAAGCTACATCCATTTCAGAAAAAGATTGTAAAAGAAGTGGCATTAAAAAATAAAAAAAATAAAACATAATTGTAACTTGGATGGTTGCTACTTGTGATTTGGGATCAGATTGACTTTCATTCAGAATGACAGCTGGAGAGGAGTGAGGAGTTAGAAAACACTGAGATACTGGCTAATGCTAGTGCTAGCTCGGTTAGCAAGGCACAAGGTTCAATTTCAATCAATTGATCAATCTTTATTTGTATAGCGCCAATTCATAACAAGTCTTATCTCGAGACACTTTACAAAAAACACAAGGTTTGAATTGGAATGCTAATTTAAGCTAGCAAAAAAAGGCTTCAAACAAATGTACTAACTGAAATAAAATTAACCAACACCTTTATATGAATATGTGCTTTGATGCTGAACAATGTATTTGTTTAAGGACATATTTTGAATTCCAATTAAGCAACATCCCTACTTTTCTTTATCATATATTGTACTTGAAAAAGGCTCATCATATCCCAAATTGATATTGTGCTGTGTGTGGAGAAAAAGAGACCATGCAGAAATGTTTGACTGAAGTAACAACCGAGTTGAGTTATTTTGTCACACCAATGCATTCAGACTTATTTTTTGGAACCAATGAAGTGGTCCTATGCTAGTATTTAAAAGGATTAAGTCTGCTTCTGCTAGGCTTAGCCTGCTTTGGTTCAAACTGAGGATATAAATCATTTAAAATGGCAAACAAACATAGTGAAAGAGTGTTCACTGTTTATGCTGACAGCCTTGATGAACACACTTTGTTACTTGCTGCAACTTCACAGCAATAGCCCAAGCGTTCCTGGTTAAATGGTGTGAAGCTGCAGTAGGATTTTTACTCTAGCAGTAATTTAATTAGATTAGCAGTCACTTCCACTACTAATAAAATCTATCATTTTGAGAAGTTATCACTGAATATAGATTAACCAAAAATTGTAGAAAAAATACGAAGCATCCCTGGTATCAAAACTTTGATGTGATATTTTTTATAACTTTAGCTTTGTTAAGGACTCATTTTAGAGGCAGAGTCTCAACATTTGATGCTCTGGTGAGTACTTGGGGAATCAAGAGAATTTTAAATAAACTACAGTGTGTTGATGGTGAATGCCATAAAAATAAAAAGAAGAAGAAATAGGCTGATAATAAAGACTTTTTCCCCACACAGAAAACAGAAACTGTTTCACAGGACCTTGAGGCTACCAGAGCAGGTCCAGCAAACAATCAAAAGTTGACACTTATAGATGCTAAATGACTTCAATCCGCATTGTATAATCAGCTGTCACAAATCTTGCATGGCAGCGACTAACACCTACCCTTCAGGGACCAATCTCAAAGGGTCTCCATCTCTTCTTGAGGGGGAGAAAAAATATGCTACATTGATTATTATATTCCCTAGTGTGTCATGATATTGTCTGTTTAGTTTTTATAAATAAGTAAATGTATATATCTAACTATTACTTCCTAAATCACTCAATTACTAAATTTTTGATGTGTGTAAGAAATGTTGTGGTCATCTACAATACTTTTTAGTTTTGAAAGTTTTAGATTGATAGAGGATAAATAGGCCTTTTCTATTTCCTCCCTCGCCACTCATCATATTTTTTGTGGAACTTCTGAGGAATTTCAGAAAAGTTGATATTTAATGGGACTACACAGTGGAGCAGTGGTTAGTGCTGTTGCCTCTCAGTAAGAAGATTCCTATAGTTCAAGGGTCTTCTCTATGGAGTTTGCATGTTGTCCACGGGCATGCATAGAAATTGCTTGTTAGGTTAATTGGTGACTCTAAATTGCCCGCAGGTGTGAATGTGTTTTCTGGTTGTTTGCCTTTACATGTCAGCCCCTTGATAGACTGGTGACAAGTCCAGGGTGTACCCCGTGTCTCGCCCAATGACAGCTGGGATCGGCCACCTGACCGGGACAAGCAGTAAAGATGATGGATGGATGGATGATTTTTAATGATGAAGGTACTTGTAATCCAGTCGTACAATGTCTCTTTTAATAGTTGTTGTACAATAACTGTTTAAAGCAATAACATGAGTTTAAAGTTTTGCTTTGGTTCTGCACATTGTTGAAAGTGTGTGCGTGTGTGTGTGTGTGTGTGTGTGCGTGCGTGCGTGCGTGCGTGCGTGTGTGTGTGTGTGAGTCTGTATGTACATTTGAAAATGAAGGCCATATTTATTATATACAGTATGTGGTTGCCTGTGATCCCCTCCCCCTTGGAAAGTCAGCAGAATGGGTCCATCAGTCAAAGACAGTCTGCCATAGAATAGCTTTCCCTTCCCAGCCTCCAGTTCAGCCCACCAGGCGAACCATGGCCAAGATGCTGCTGAGTCAGCCTCCGCCTCCTCCTCTCTGCATCGGCCCATCAGGCATCTCTGATGACTCTGACAACCCAGAGCCTACATATAGAAGCTGGGAGAAAAATTATCATTTTTTTCATTCTGGCTACAAAAAAGACCTGATTAGAATAGTTTAGATTTGGATATCTGCCCTGCTTTTTCAGACCATTTACTCTTAGTTTTTATGACTGATTCTGTTGCTGCATCCAAGCATGCAAAAGACGGCATCTTATATATATGATATTTGGAACTGTCACTGAATCATCCCATGCTTCGTCCTCCATAGTTTCATTGTGGTTGGTATAAAGAATTATAAAGAAATGAGGCTTGTATTGAGGCTATAGTCCTCCAAGCTAGAAGCCGAGATGTGTTTAGGTAAATAGGCACTTTTACCGACCTCATGCTTATTTAACAGTCTACAGCTGTATACAGCAAACCTTTGGCTCAAGTTTGAGCCTTTTCACAACACCCAAAAGCATCATGCAGTCACAGGAGTACTTCAATCTTTCAAATCTTCCATAGACTTTGAGTGCATGTGCAACCTCTTAAATATTAATTTTATACTCACTATGTTCTTAGATTGAATAGTGATAAAACTGCAGGAATGGTTAATGGCAAAATGGACTGCAGTTCATTGGCACTGTTGCTCATTCAAAGGGCTATGCAGTACATGTCAGCTGTCATGCTTTCACACACTTTTGTACTATGGCAGATTATGCAAAGTGCCAAGCTGCACATCAAGATGTAATCTTATCACATTAACACGTTTGAATGCCCACAGCAATGACTTCAGAAGCAACATGGAGTTCAGTATCAACACGTTGACTACAGGAACCACTGCATGTTCAGATAAGGAGAGGAACTGGGCCCCATTCCACGTACATGGCTAACTCATTTAGCTGGATAACTTCAGGATAACTTGACGTCAGTCAGGCTTGTTCTGTTCCTCAAAGCAGGTTAGGCTGAATCACTATAGCAACAGATCAATAAACTTAGACCTGCTCCAGGGCAGGTTTATTTAAGGCAGCCGGATCTAAACTGGACCCCCCCCCCAAAAAAAAAAAAAACGGCAGCTCTCTTCCTGAGAGACCCAGTCGATAAACGAGCAAGAATCATCCGTGCAGAATTTCATAGGGAAAGACTGATCCGAGATCTTGTTATTTTCGGACAACTTATGAGTTTCACCGTTTCAGTCGCCAAGGCATAATTTATTTGCAACAGCTGCTAGAGCCATCGCCAACACTACCTGGCGCAGCCGTGAACTTACTGTCACTCAGACATTGTGTATAGGATTGCGGTTCTTTGCAAGTGGCACATTTTTATATAGTGTCGGGGATGCAGAGATCATCAGCAAAGCCGCTGTATGCCGCTCAGTACGCAAAGTTTATCTAGCGCTGAAGACTTTTTTAAACGTCTTCATTACGTTCCCTGGCCATGTAAGAGTAAATTGAATCAAAGAAGGCTTTTATGTAATAGCAGGTAACCGAGTTAAACTAATATGACCCGTTAAAAGACCACGCACTTATTCCTATCATTTTATTAAAGAGCATATATACTTTTATGCAGAGTTTCCCAAAATATTATTGGCGCAGTGGACTGCACACATATTCCAATTCAAGCACCCTCTGGCCAAAACGAAGGAGACTTCGTTAATCGAAAAGGTTTCCACAGCATCAACGTACAGGTAGGCTACCTATGACATCATTGACTTCGAAAATTAGGCTACATAATTCAACAACTAATCATTTTTGTACAGCAATCATAATGCCTGAAAGCCCTTCTTCATGACTCCATACCCAGAGCCAGAACCAGGGCCTCAGGCCAGATTCAACAGGGCTCTGACAAAAACGAAGGCCCACATCGAAATGGCCTTTGGTCGACTGAAGGCAGACAGAGTGTGCAACATCACAGTTGCGTGTGCAATCCTCCACAACGTTGCCACCATCAGGAACGAGAGGGTGCCTTTCTGCGCGGTACAGACGGAGGAAAGGAATTGAGCCGCATTACTTGGACGAGCACACCGGCCAAGCAGCGAGGGCCATCATTACCCAACAATATTTCACTTCACCTTCCTCATTTAGGATTTAAATGTACGTTTATTGTAATATTTTCCTTTCGTCATCTCAAAACCATTATGGTTTTCCCTTTTGTCAACATTAAAATCACTCAATGAGTGGCGTATGTCACACGTGTGGTGTGCCATGTCTAAAGTTACCTATATGAAAGGGTAGCACCATGACGTTCACTCAGCAGATGAAATATATTCAGGCCTACATATAAGAGAGCTATTGTGCCTTGCTGTCATCTGACCAAATGATAGACATAAAACCACAAAAGGTGTTAACCATATTTGGCCGCCTACAGATTATAATAATGGGAGAAGCAACAGACACTGGAGAAAGATTAATGAGTTTTTTTTATTATTAGTCAGGCTGAAAAGGGGGGGTGGGGTGGGGGGAAGACAGTTTAGTTACAACTATGACAAAGCTTGAGGCATTAAGGAGACTTTGAGGCTTTGCTTTAGGCTTATACTTACATCCAGCTGTCGGTCAAGCAGTTTGATCTCTTTATGCAACTTCCTCATCTTCAGTTGCCTGTGTGCAATTTCAGTAAGCAGGTACCGCTTGTAAACACTCCGGACACTTTCCTCACTCTCTGTCTGAAATACATCAGTCATGATTTAGTTGTGTGATGGTCAGATACTCACCAACTTACATATATTTTTACTACGAGTGTATTGAATAGTACTCACTGCTCCATCTCTAGCAGTGCGAGTTGGGACAGGCTCTGCTGGATGTGGTTCAGTACTCCCCTAAAGGAATGGATTGATTTAGTCCAAATACCATCACAAGGATTGAGATATGAGGATTAGCGTTTCCTTCCCTTACCTTCTCTGCATCCAGGATAGAGCACGCTGACACCGTGTCCTCATCATCTGTCTCCTGTTAGTAAATTAGGAATTATTAGCAACATTGAAGAATATCTTCTGTTAACACACACAGTGAACATACATAGAATCAGTACACTTATGCAGCTATATAAACTTACTTGCTCCTCTCCTCCAACCAACACAAGTGGCGGTGGCTGCAGCAGAGTGATCTAATGTCTAACCACTGCAAAATGTCAAAATGGTTCACCAAATCACCAATTATCAACAAACAATGTAATGAGGTTCACCTACCTTTGACATGAGAGCTCTCCTCCTCCCTGTAAGCATGTTCATATGAGGAGCTGCCTCCAGCTACAGTATGTCCTCAATAATGGGCCTACCCCTGTTGTCCTGGAGGGCCAGCTCCTCGGCAGGGCTGGAGTCTGGAGTCGTTGGTCCTCCTTCCGTTTTTGCTTGTTCTGCCCTTTTCTTATTGGCTAAATATGAAAGATATGACAGTGAGACTGGGAACTTTGTCAATTCAACACCATGGCACAAATTATATTCACTTACCACATTGAATGATGTTCTTATGTTTCACTTTTACTTGTTCCCAAGTTGGCTTGAAATTAGGGTTGGATCTATATTGAAAGCGATAAGAAAAAAAAAAGAATTCTTGCCTGTCTGGCCTTCGCTGATGCCGAGGTGTTTGATTTGGCAGTAATTATCGTCTTGTAGTTTTCATATTCCTCCGTAATTGTTTGCTGCTCAGGTTGAGTGAAAAATGTCGCTCTTTCCTTTAGGTTCGCCATCAATTATGACAGAGAGAATCGTGATTTCTGTGATCCACCGATAAGTTTATGTCTCGACTGGCACACACTGTACTCTGTACAGATCTACTTTAGATGCACAGACATATAAATATAAAGGTGTGTAATGGTTTTTATGTATGCATCTTATTTCTGTTTCTCTTTGCTTGGAGATAATCAGGCAAGAAATGCTCACTTACTCATCCATGTAATGAGGACAGAGGACGAAGGCTTAGCACTCCGCATGCCTGTTTCCTCACGCCTGACTATCTGCCTGTGACTTATTGATTTTATAGAGCATGGCTATGGCTTGATTGACTGATTGTTATCCTCGTCTGCGGCTAACTCCTGCTGAAACCTGGTCGTTCTCAAACGAGATTTCACAAGACAGATTGTGTGTAGGCCACTTCATACCATCACTGCTCACACTAAACTCCACAAGTCATCTCCTCAAAGTCCGCTGTCATGTCTCAACAATTACTCAACGTCTAGATCTCCTCCCTTGATGTGATTAAGCATACCTAATCAAGCTCCTAATGAGAATAAACAGGCGAACACTTCATCTTAATTATTGATTTATTTTAGATGTTGTTTTTTTTCCAGCAGCTTCATTTGCCTGTAGTTAAAAATTAAATTTGACATATGCACAGTGTCCCAGAGGTGTTGTCAAAGTGAGAAACCATGTGATTATGATTAGCAATTAGAGCACAAGGTTAATGAGAACACGCTTAAGTTCCTGATAAGTGGTGGAAGTAAAAAGGGAAAATAATGGACATCAAAGTACGCTAACGGAGTGGGCTGATACCCTACTTAAACTGATTATACTGGAACCAAGGTGTGTGTGTGTGTGTGTGTGTGTGTGTGTGTGTGTGTGTGTGTGTGTGTGCATGTGTGCGTGTGTGTGTGTGTGTGTGTGTGTGTTTATCCTTGACAGAGTATGCGAGGAAGTGCCCTCTAGTCAATGTTGTTTGTTTTTTTAAAACCACCGTGGTGTTATCTTCAGTTCTCCTTCCTCATGACAGTCTTGTTTTCTCCAAATGGTAACTGGATTTGAGCTTGTGTAGCACCTTTCTAGTCTTCTGACTACTCAAAGCGCTTTTACACCGCATGTCACACCTACACATTCACTACCATTCACACACTGATGGCAGAGGCTTCCATGTAAAGTGTCCATCAGTATGAACTAATCCCATTTACACACATTTAGATGCAACTCGGGGTAATAGTGGGTGCTTTACATTTTAAAGCCTCTAAATGAACTGTCATAGTTAAAATTTGTATATTGAAACTCGTGTCGTATTTATGCTGTAGTTTTCAGCCAAGCTGCTACCTCTGGTGTTTAAAAATGAAGCCAATGCAGAAGTGCAAAATCCTGCAGTTCGTCTAGTTTCAGCTAGAATCTGGCTGCAGAAGCACCAGAAGTCAGATACACACCCAGTCAAAAAAGCCTGCTTGTAAAGCAGAAATAAACATGTCAACCCAGCCTGTCGTTGGGTTGACAGAGTTAGGTTCAGACAGCACTTCCAGCATGGCGACTGCAAGTGACGGGACTCCAAAGCCCCCTGCAGTAACAGATGGGGGACATCACTCAGACTTCAAGCATTAATATTTACAGTCTATGAAACCATCAAGTGAACATTATGCAGCTTAAAAAAAACTTTTGGATGACCAGAAATATTTAAAAACTATTATTGTCGAGAGTACTTCTACTACTATAACTGCAGCTCTTCTGAAATACCTGAGTAGTGCTTTGAGAAACAAGTTGTGTAGTGTAAATCATCTCCCCAGAGTTGATCTGGTTGTTAGCTAGTCAAAGAAGGCTGTTGCCGGCCTTGGACCTGACAACTGCTTTAAGTTTATTCAACACACAGTCCAAATGAGAATTATGCTTGCCGTATCTCTGCTCCAGGGTGTTTAATTAACTGCTCTCTGCAGCATATTTCACATACAGCTAAGAGGCTATATGTCACCTTGTGTATACTGAGAGATTTCAGCAGCAGGTTACACATGGCATTAGCACGTGTGGTACAGTGGGTGGACATAGTATTCAAAGACTTCTTAATGACCTCACACACTGTCAAAACAGAACATGTTTTTGTGTTGTGCAATAATTAGCTCACAATTACTCACGTCGCCTGAAAAAAAGAACTTCTGTGTTGAATGTTGTGAGGGTTTATTTTTTGCCCTTGTGTTAACAACTCAACTTTCAATATGACATCAGAGCATCTCCTGTTGAGGACTTGTGCCAGAAAAAAATCACTTTTTAAATATTTTTATTTTGGTGATTTTTTCGTGTTCTATTTCTATAAAAAACAAACAGTATATTAGATGTACATCTCCAGCAGACTAGCACCCCAAACTTTGACACATGTAGGCTAATGGCTTTGATATGTCACAAGACTAAAATTTCAAAGGTAGGCCCAAGTGCAGATTCAAACTTAAGATTTATTTTAACAAAAAGGAAAAATACCGAACAAAGGCTTACTCTTTCCAAACGCTCAAAGCAAGAGCAACAAGGAAAAAACAACAGAAACACAGGGAATGTCTGAGAATGAACTGACACAGAAGTTCTTCTTCTTCTTTAGTTTTTATGGCGGTTGGCAAATAACACAATGGTAATTTCTACCACCCACTGGTATGGAGTGTGTATAAGTTATATTAGCTTAGCATCAGTTATTATATCAACTTAGTTTGTCTATAAGGTACTGAAATAAATCCTATAGCCCTCATTCCCAGAGTTCTTTTGTAGAATGTCTCTCGAATTCAAACATACTTTAATTTCTCTCAGGTTTTCAATCAGCCGTCTTCTTTGTAAACTTTTTTTCTGACAATGTAGAATGACATGTTCCCGTTTCCTCAAGTCCACAGTAGTCATATCTGCCTGTATTATGTTTTCCTATTTTGAATAGTGTGTTTTTTGGGGCGGCTGTGGCTCAGTTGGTAGAGTCGTCGTCTCTCAACCAGAAGGTCGAGGGTTCGATCCCCAGCTCCGATGTGTCCTTGGGCAAGACACTTAACCCCGCATTACAACCGCCGCTTCGGTGGCGGTGTATGAATGGATTAGTTACTTCTGATGGATGATACTACATAGCAACCACTGCCATCAGTGTGTGAATGTGTAGGTGTGACATGCATTGTAAAAGCGCTTAGAGTAGTCAGAAGACTAGAAAAGCGCTATATAAGCTCAAGTCCATTTACCATTTTTTAACACAGTATGTCCAAATCTTAGTCTAGATGTTATTGTTTCATGTCTCCTATTTGTTCTTGAACGTATCATTTCACCAACCTTCCTGTGGATTCTGTAAAACCATTGTCCTTTATCCTTCTTCCTCCCACTGCTTTTGCCACCTTTACTTCAATCTCTGTTTAATAATGCTTTTCATGTTTGACTGATGCTAACTATGAAGTCAATTTGTTAATTTTTTTAGCCACCTTGTCTACCAGTTAATTTCCTTTGATGCCTATGTGTGCAGGTACCAAGTGACAAGGACGGGAAGAAACACAGACTAAGTACATGGGGCAATCAAAGGCAGGTGTGACAGACAGATCAGGTGAGTGCAATGAGGGCAATCAAAACTGGAGGGAAACACACAGAAGCAGGAAGAAACACTATGGGTACTTCTCATGTCTCTTATTTTTCGTTTCCTCTCTCCTCGATCCTCGCTTGAACCGGAAGTCATTCCGGGCCGCCATGTTGAAGGACGTCTCAAGTCGCTTATTTCGGCACCGATGAGCGAGGATCGAGGAAATAACTCGGAGGAGCTATGATCGAGGAAACTTGAGACCAGCGTTACCGCGAAGACTTTTTACTGATAGTCCCGCCCCCCTCTCTTATTTCACTCATTGATTGGACGCTGAAGCCGATCAGACTTCAGTGAAACTTCTCAACATCAGCGGAGTTTAATAATGGAGAAAAGACGGACATTAAAAAGACGCCAAACGGACCATCGGACATTTAAACAGACTGTTAACATGTGTTAGTTTGTAAAGAGTCGGTCTGTGATGAGCTGGGATTAAAAAAGTGTTTGACATGAGGACTAACAACAAAATATTAAGTATAAATTCCATAAAATAAGAGTGTAGGTCGATCACTCCCGAGTTTTATATTTGATTTGTATTCTGATTCACCATCAAACAAAAAGATAATTTTAAGTGTTAAAAGGAAAGGATCATAAACGACATAAATTTGATCATGATGAGAATGACAGTCTGACAGAGAGGATGTCTGTCAGTCAGAAACACGTTTTACATTCATCGTGATCGTTAATGATCGTACAGTTTGAAAATGTTATGCATCCTGTTTTGCTGAAATTTTGATCCTAATAAAATATTGTCAATAATCCTGAGACATCCTTAGTGTTTATAAGATACAGAGTTCACTATCAGATTATCAGTAAAAACAAATAATTAATAAATAATTTAATATTATTTTGCATGTAGAAATGGTCTGTATGTTTCTTTATTAGCAGACTGCAGGTTGTTCTTTACGTGCAGGTGTTTGTTATCAGGTAAACACTGTAACTTTGTGTATTTTATTAGAAATAATACAGTGTGTATTTGTGCAGACCAAAGAGCTGTTAAAGATGACTGACAGCAGAGCGTGATCAGCTGATGTCATCATCACAAACGGACGTCGCTTCACGTGACTCTGTAGAGGAAAGGACGTCTCATGTCTCTTAAAACATATTTCCTCGTTCCTCTCTCCTCTGCTTCGTTTCCTCGCGTCTCTTCATGCATCTCTGGTGGGAGGGAGTAAGACCGAAGTGAAGGAAAGGTGGATGCAATTTAAGAGACATGAGAGGTAGCCATTAGACCTGTTAAACGGGGGAAAACTACTAAATATAACAGGAAACACTGAAAACTAAACTCAGGATTATCAACATAAAAAAACACAGGAAACAGAGAAACATAAGGCTACAATAAATAAAATAAAACAGGAAATCACAACAACAAGGGATAAACAAACTAAACAAGAGTAAATCATGATACCAATAATTTGTCTTTATTGTCATAACATGTTGTAGAGTACGTTATATAAATATATCAATATGTTTTAGACTTATAATAAACCCAATGTTGAGAACATTTAAACAGCCCATAGCTGACCGGTACCCAATAATTATTAACAACCAGAAATGACTTGTGTTATTTTTGCACATAGTATGTCCTCAGAGCTCTGACTGAACTCGTACCAATCATCAGGAAGATCTAGCTGCTCCAAGAAACAGGACATAAACTGAATGATTAAAAAAAACAGCACTTTTCAATATTATCTCCATGCTCACATTCCTTGGATTTCTTTACAAACTTTATTGGAGGTGGAACTGTGCAGTTTGCAAATACAGATCAAAGGGAAGTACAGACACCATTTGGAACCATTTGTATGTGTTTTTGTGCACTTGAAGTGAAGGAGTTTTAAAATCACCTTTTTGAATTCGGGTAACATCACACACAGATATTCTTCTCCATAATCTCAAACGCTCACACTACAAGTTATGAATATCATGGCACATCACATACTACAGGATTTTACTAAGTGCTCGACGGAGGAATACACCACCTCACGTGACCTCACGTAAACAATTGAGCAGTCAAATTTGGGATTATAATGTTTTGTGCAGAGGGGAAAAAAAACATTAAAAAAACTAAAGAATATGTAGAAGAAATGTCTGGGGAGATGCGGACAACATGGGACCGGTCGCCTCTCCTTTCCACTTATTACTGCCCTCCCCGGTCTCTTGCGGTCATTGTAGTCACACACGACTTCTGCCAGACCCTTTCATGACGTAATCTTCAAGATTTTAAATCTTAAATGTCAAACATGTTTGAAATAAATCGATTTGATGTTCTCGTAACTCAAGTTGCTGCTATACTTTCCATCCACAGAGCACTTTGTTGGATGCAACAGTGGGATTTGTAGTTCCCTGATCTCTGAACAGATCGGGGACGTTAAAATGGATCTTTATACGACTCACACTACAAGATAATCTGGGCAGATAATCGGTTCCGAGCAGCCTTGAGTGGGGAGGGACCCCGCGATTGTCGAGAAGGAGGAATCGGACCTCAAATCAACCCGATTATCCTGTAGTCTGAGCCAGGCTTAAGTGAGCGTGGTTGTGCACAAGGAACCCTATTAGTGCTGCTGATGGACAGTCCTAGCATAACATCAAGGTTTTTTTTTTATCAAAGTGTCAGAAAAGTTGCAGATAGAGATTCTGCCTAATGAGTGCATGGTTCTACAAAGTACTGCATTTTGATAATTATCCCTTTATTTACCACACACACACACACACACACACACACACACACACACACACACACACTACAAGCGCTGACAGCACCACATTGAAGGTACATCATGAGACAGATTTTTGGACTTGTTTGAACAATGAACAGTAGATGTGCCTCTAATTCTACAAGTTCCTGTTCATCATATCGTCGTTAGCAGCTAGAAATTTCTGATTGAAACTTGAATGCAGATCCCACTTAATAAGACCCTCTACTACAAGATGCAAGAGAAAATAATAAGATTCCTTTGAGGCCCTTATAATCAGCATTATTGGACATAAGTGCAGGAACGCACACACATTCCCAAATTCTCACACACTATTGCAGCTGAGACCTAAAAACCAGTACATCAACTTCTCATCAGTGACACTCATTTATAGCCCAGCCTGAGAACAGAAGTTCCCCCAGTGTTGGGCTCGCTCTAATACGGAGATGATGGGAGGGCAAGATGACTAAGTGAGTCTCTAAGTGGTCTAAATGAAGATGAGTGAGGAAGTGGCGTGATCACGGTACTAAAGGGAGCGCTGCTGTCGTCCCTCAACATGATGGGAGGCCTCTGGAAACATTTAAGATGCAGGTGCTGTTTATGTTTAGTGCTAAGCCAAGTCTCCCACCAACAAAGGAGTGAATACCAGCAGTAGGACTACACTGTATGTAACCGCTTCAGGGTCAAGTGAGAAGAAAAGAGAAACAGTTGTGGTGATGAAAATAGTTTTCTCCTGTGTTTTTGACTTCAGATTGAAACTTAGAAAAACTTTATTTTAGATTTTTCACCCTTATTTTCTTTTTTTCCCCTTAAGTTCCCTTAATACCTGATTTAGCCCCATAAAAGTTGAAGTGCAACTGTTATTCTTTTTATTTTTGTTAATCAAATTTGTATCACTTTGGAAAAATAATACTTACGGGGCTGCACGGTGGTGTAGTGGTCAGCACATGGTCTCCCAATGCATGTGTGTGTTCTCTCCGGGTACTCCAAGTTCCTCCCACAGTCCAAAGACATGCTCATTAGGTTAATTGGTGCCTCTAAATTGCCTGTAGGTGTGAATGTGAATGTAGCTGGTTGTCTGTCTCTATATGTCAGCCCTGTGATTGACTGGCGACCAATCCGAGGGTGTACCCTGCCTCTCGCCCAATGACAGCTGGGATCAGCTCCAGCCCCCTGCAACCCCAAACGGGAAAAGCGGTATAGATAATGGATGGCTACTAGGGATGTTAACAATTAATCGATTATCGATTAATTGGTCGTTAAGAATTTGCTCGACCTAGAAACATTTACTCGATTTACTGATTTGAAATATCAAATCATTTCAACCTCCTTTTATAAGTGCAATGGTGTATTTACAAAGTGTTGCAACGATGCTGGACCCTGAACAAACATCTGAGTTTTTTAACAAACGCAAAGAGACTGGATGCAAAATCAAAGCTGGTTGAGTTGGGGGAAGCGGTGCAGGTGGCCATCCCGAACCCACAACGGTGCTGGGCACGACAGAGACACACCGTTACTCGCGCCGGGAGCTGCAGCCGTGCATCAGCTCTCGGCAATGGCTTTTCTTTTGGGGGAGCAGTATGCAACAGTTCCCGCCGCTAAACGCATAGATACGGAGGTGGATTATATTTAAATGCTAAACGTTTAGAAAAACACTAAACGCACAGAGCAACAGCGGTTACAAGAGGGATGTACGGACAGTGGACCTTATCGCTCCCTCTCTCTCTGCTGATGTGAGTCTGCACTCTTGGTTTGCTCATATATTTCGCTGCGTCTTATCTCTCCGCAGGAGGCGAGAGGGAATTTTTTTAAAAACCTGATTCATGCTTCTTGCGGTGGGCACGGTGCGGACGGCGCGCACGGTCCATGCAACCTTCAAGTCGTTTCATACTGACTGCGGTCAGAACGGCCCGAAGAACGGAACTCAGTGGTCCTGTGGAGCCGTGAGTTCCTCGCTTGCGTCTGCACTCTCCCCTCACTCTCTCTTGAGCATGCAGCAATTTAATGAATAAATGAAAAATTTAATGATAACAGGTCGGAAATATAGGCCACCTAGGCGGCCCAGGTATCGTCTATGTGTAGGAAACACTGCGTTTATTTAACACTGGGTTCACAGCTGAGTAAGGGCGTTTTCACATTAGGCACGATTGTTTAGTTATTGCCCCCCTCTCCCCCGCTGGTCTGCATTCACATTAGCAACATTGTTCCGTGCACATAGTTGGTTTGCAAATCCGCTAAGAAGCAGAAAGCAAAAGAGGCAACCATGGCAACCACTCGCGGGCTGAGTCCATCCTGCTAACTGTTGATGGTTTTTTTTATTTCTGAGATGCCAACAAGGATCCTCTTCCTACTTCCACATCTATCGTGCAGCTCAGAGAATAAAATGTGTTGCGCAGATACAACGGTTTTTGAAGTGACAGGAGCCGTTTAGAATCACGTCATATAGCGGTCCATTTCCTATTTTGAGTTCACATCTCCCGCGTACTGAACTCCAGTACACATGAATCATGCCCGAGAACCACCTCTTCAAGTGGACTCTCGAACTGTACCCGAGGACTTTGAACCAGACTTTGGGTTCAAGTGTATTGGATCCGGGCCCAGGTCCCTAGAGTGAAACCATTCTTAGTAATGTTAAGAAAAGAAAATAGGCACTCACAATTCTTTTCACTTGTATTGAAGTAATAAAGAAGGAGATCTGTCAGAAATTGAATCAACACATTTTTTCACCTGATTCTGGCTTTGTTATATTATGTATCCATTTTTCTAGAATTGGGTTATGGGTTTTGAAAAATAAAATAGGGGAATAAGGAGTAAATGAAACTGAAAATAAACTGTGTAAATATGTAGAAAAACGTAATCGAAGTATTTTGGTGTCCAGGTAACTGGGGTACAAAAAATGACTTTTTACAAGCATTTGCTTTTCAGATTTAAAAAGTGTGATCAGTAAGAAGTAGAGAAAAAATATGTTAGTGTAGAGATAAAAAAAAGGAGGAAAAAACAACTTTGACTACTGAATAAAATTTAAGCTATGAACAATCTTGTGATGCTCATCATTTAACCGTTTTTTTTTTTTTACCATCTACTGCTAATGGTATGCTGAGGATAAAGATGACTCTCTTGTCACTGCAATGTAAATTCCACTGAAAATGATCCCCAAGTCAGCAGTTTAATCCCAAGGAGTGTTTTTACATCATCATTCTGAAACAATGTTGGTGTAATACACTGCTGAAACAAGAAATGGAAATCACAGGCTGACCGAACTTGAGTTAATTTTTTTCACAGCAACTCATTATGTGTATGGGCCCCATGTGCCTGTATGCACTCCCGAGAACAGGGCATGCTCCTGGTGAGTCAGCAGATTGTGTCCTGGGGGATCTAGCAGACCTGGATCAGGGCATCATTGAGCTCCTGGACAGTCTGTGGTGGTACTTGGCAGTGTCAAATTCACCAATACATAACGTCCCATAGGTGTTCAATTGGATTTAGGTCCGGGGAACAAGGGCCAGTCAATGACATCAATGCCTTCGTCATCCAGGAACTGCCTACACACTCTGGCCACACGAGACCGGGCAGTGTCCTGCACCAGGAGAAACCAAAGGCCCACTGCACCAGATTAAGATCTGGAAATCTCTCTGAGGATTTCATCCCAATACCAAACAGCATTCAGGGTACAGTTAGCGATTACATGGAGGTCTGTGAGACCCTCCAAGGATTCGCCTCTCCACACCATCACAGTCCAACTGCTAAACCAGTCATGCTGGATCATGTTACATTCACCACGGCATTCATGCTTGGCATAAGTCATGTGCTCAGAGTGAACCTGATCTCATCTGTGCAGAGAACAAGTGGCCATTTGCTGACCTGCCAATCCTGTTGTTCTCCGGCAGATGCAGTACTGTATTATAGTGTTAATATATAACACAGTTGAATAACCAAGGATACTTCTGTGTTTCTTTTTGTGAACATTATAACTAAGAGTAAACTTGTGTGACAAGACACCTGTATTACTCACTACTCAATTTTATTTTATGTTCTGTATTGTAAATTGTCTGGAAGAAAAGATTTTAGGCTAACACTCAGAGCAGTGGCGTCACTAGGCCTATTTTCTAGGCCTAAAATATTCTTAAGCCCCCCTAAATAATTTTGTGTTTTTATAAAAAAAAAATATATATATATACTATATATATATATATATATTTTTTTTTTACAAAGTGCTGACAAATTCAATATAAAGTGGCCAGAATATGAGTTAAAATAAATAATCATACAACTTGTCATTATTCACTTAAATATGATCATAAATCTGTCTTTTGCTGTTAATGCTGTAAACATACTGTTATGTGCAAACCTGTTTGTTATTTTACCATAGGCGTAGATTTCGGGGGGGAAGCAGGGGATGTGTCCCCCCCAATATTTAGAAAAGGTAGATTTTTCCCCCTCAAAAAAAATATTATTTTTTTTAAAAGGTCGAAAAAAGAGGTAATGAAAAACATTTCGGGGGGCTCAAAACATTACTATATCCTTCTGACCTGTAAATACGTTTCCCAATCATTTCAGAAACCCCTATAGTGGACCATACCATCTTAACCTTGCCGCACAGTCACACGCGCGTGCACAGGCACGTTACTCTCGCTCACGCTTGGTCAATGGATCAGGTCCGGTCAGGTTAGGAGTCGTGGTTTTATACAGTCTATGGTCGCGGGCGCAGACAGTGACAACAAAACAAAGCAAGAGCAACAGGTTGGTGTTTGCATTAGTGTCCCATTAACTGTATAGAGGTCAATTGAAGTGCAATAAACACGGACAATATCCGACCGCATTTTTTCCAATTTGACCAGTAAAATGAAACCTTCACAGGGTCCGAAATTATCACTTGCAGCAGGAGCAGTCAGAGATATACACGTCCACTAACGAGCAGGCTGATTATATTAAGTTTACAATATTGTCAACGCTAAATCAGGAGAAAACTTGTTTTGAGCATTAATAATTAATTTTTCTCTGACGGATTTTTGTTTTTAGTCTGTAATGTTGTAATGCAGGGGCAGTGTAGAGGGGAGCAGGAGGGGGAGTCTGGGAACTACTGCCTACAAATAATACAAAAAACAAAGGCCAGCAGATATATATTCTTTACAATTTCTCAATTTCCTGATCTGATGACATGATCGAATCTGTGACTTAAATTTGTGATTGATTCAACAGAACATGTGCACAAATTAAGTACATAAAGAACAAATTGTTGCATAAAAATTCACCAGAATGCAGGAAATGAAGTGTTTGACGCTCAAAATTCTCTGGGGGGGAACCCCCCGACCCCCCGCTGAAAATGTGTCCCCCACAATGTTGAATTCAAACATACGCCCTTGTCTTGTACTGTATTAAAAAACAGACTGAAATAATAATAATAAATAATTTCTCATTCTTTGTTAGCTGTTTGTGAAATTTTGTGCTCGCGCGCTACATTCGCTCACATCCTGTGCATCTCTTGGGGGCTAAGCCTCCCCTGTCCTTAAAACCTAGTGACGCCCCTGACTCAGAGTATCTTTTGTTAACACACGTGGCTATCCTTTAGCCCTCACACTAGGCAAAGTTGTCCCGTACCATGCTTAAGCATGATTGCCCCCTCCCCATTCCCCCACTGGCCTGTACTCACACTGCTCCAGGACTAACCGAGCCTGAGCACGGTTACCACTTGTACATAACGTTGTAATACAACACATGGATGGCTTTAAGTAATTATGAATTGGCTTAGTTTACAAGACAGGCAGACTCAGAAAAAACAATAAAGAGATTTGCGGTCGAGTCCATGTCTGCACATCGGAGAACAACACAGAGAACATGACAGATACTTTGTGGTTTATTTTAAGTCATTTTAGTCAGATACAGCCATAACACTCCGGGATTTCTCAACAATGGAAGTCTGTCCACATTGTGTGCCCATGCTTGTGCTCGTGCATGAACTATACCGTTACCGACGCACACCTCTCTGAAGCGTGCCAGGGCCAAGGAAGTGTACTGTGCTCGAGCACGGATCGGAGCACTCACATAGTCAAACGAACTGGACTTTAGGGGTGAAGCGTGCTTAGGCACGGTATGGATTGGGCTAGTGTGAGTACACCCTTATCTTACTTACTTTTGTACAATTCTAACCCTTAATCAGACATCCTTTGTGAAGTAATAGAACAAGAGAAAAGAAGAAACAAAGTTTGCTTGCCTTCTTAATGAAATGTTTGCCACTTTCATCACACAGATTTATTTGTATACCCAAGACAGCAGCTCTCTCAAACAGAGGATTCATGAGGTGTGCTGTAGGTGTCGTTGGTGGGTGTATATGTACGTAAATAGCTTTCCGCCCCCCCTACCACCACCACCACTGTTTACACATACTGTCTCATTCCACACCAGCGTTCATGCCTCTGTCTCCTTCTCTCCTCTGTACTTTGTGAAGGTTACTTACACCTACGCACCCCCTAAACTTAATATCCCTTATAAACAAACTTAATTAGAGGGAAGTAATGTTCACAGAGCTTAACTGCGAGCTGTGCTGAAGGGTGGGGGTGGGGCTGTCGGAAAGCAAACAGCTGCCGATAATCACCTTACGTTTTCAGACCAGTTAACAGTGGTTATTTTCAGTGTTGCCATGGTGGCCAGTTGCATATGGATGACACGGTGCGTGACAAAAGTTGCTGTTGGATGATGTGTGCAGGGAGCGTGCCAATCCCCTAACAGCAGCAGTCTCTGGCACGTTAAAATAGAATTAATTTCTCTGGAACACTCGGTATTCCAGAGAAATTAATTTTAACTTCAGTTCAAACTTAGTTACGAAGAAACTTCATACATTATGTACGCTGTTGTTATGAACTTTTATACTGTGAAATGATGTGGCCTCATTCTGGATCCGTGTTGAACATGTGTTGAGGACGATTGGGTTTATTCGGCACAGGTTTTTATAAGCCACTTTTTTGATATCTGTCATTAAAATCAATTAAAAGCAAAACTGTTCCTAAAGCAATACATTTTACTGCGCTTGTTACATTTTCATAGCTAGGACAAGTTGTTCAACACATGAGTAAATGAGAAACAACATGATTTATATCTATCACAGCATCAAGTGCATCTCGAGAGGAGCATAAGCAATAATGACAATAATTAGGAAGTGTGAAGGAGAAGCTAAACGACCTCAGTTTATTTCTTCACTTCATCTTTACTGCTTTGTATTGCATGTGTTCTGCTTTGTGTTTTTTTTTTTTGCCTATGAAGCCTGTTGAAACTGTTCAGTAATTTAATTTTGATATCGTTGGATAAAAAACAAGCAGCAACCTCGGGTGTTGATGAAGCCCATGTGGAATTGGAAAAAAAACTGTCCACTTGATACTGGCTGCAAAAGCAAAGGAAGTCTTATACACACCCTTCCCAAAAAAAATCCCAACAAATTTGGTCTGAATATTCCATGTCTTTGTTCGCATGCACTGTACTTGGGGAGGTCATCTGTTTTAATTTTATGAAAGATTTCTTCGAGTGAACCCCACCCTGTCCATCCATTAGCCCTGCCACCATGTGGGGGAAGAGAGACAGCCCTTCCCACTCAGGGAAGCTGTGAAGCATTATAACATAGTGTTGTTGCAATACAACTGAAGGAGAAACAACAGACTTTCCAAACTGAAGAAAAAACTGTCTATGGCCCTAAAAAGACAAACATATAACAAGTGAATCAACTTTGAGATGCATATCATGACTTGAAATTGATCCTAATATTATGTTTTTAGATATGTATTGGCACTCATCTGCTGCTGTCTCTGTACCTGCAGGAGAAAACAGGATGGGAAGAGCAGGGGGATACAGGAGCGGAAGGGACACTTGGAAGAGTTTGTCTCCTAACCGGACTGTTGGGGTTCGATCCCCAGCTCCTGCAACCACGTCTAATGTGCCCTTGAGCAAAACACTTAACCCCAAGTTGATCCCACTGCTTCGTCAGCAGAGTATACATGGGATGAGTTACTTCTGATGGTAACTTTAAATAGCAACCTCTGCCATTAGTGTGTGAATAGGTGTGACCTGCAAAAGCTCTTTGAGTAGTCAGAAAAGCACTATACAAGCTTAAGTCAATTTAAGTAGAATATTTAACCATCTAGTAATCAGTTTTATTATCTTCTTCATTGCTGCTTGAATTGAATCTGGGTTGTTTTAAACATGCCGCTTGATGTTCAATTTCATTTTTCCACAATTCTTAGTCAGTTGGAACCATAAACAATAAATAGACAAACATAATAGAAATGTTCACTTCAATTTACATTGAATTCAAAGTAAATGTATTGGCACTGGCCGGTGTGTCATTGTATTACATTTGTGTATATTATATAGCTACTTTTAGTGCATTTAATCAGTCATGTCTATCAGTTTCCTCATCACTGTCAGTGGGTTGTCAGAAACATGATGGGGCAGGACAATAGAAGAGAAACACCACAGTCTATCCTGCTGCATCAGATGTGATGAGTATCAGCAGGAGCAGGTTCACCTGGTGAAAACCTCTCCTCAGCCTCAACTTTGAAAGGGGAGGGGAGGGGACAGTCCACATCAGCTTCACTTCTCTTTTTCTGCCCAGCAAAGGCATCGGGTGAAAGCTGTCTCACGCATACGTACGCACACACGCATACACAAAAGAGGGAGGGTGTGTGTGCGACACCATTATCCCAGACTTTGTAATAAACAGGAGTGAGGAATGAAGCTTAGCAGAGGAGTCAGCGAGGCCAGAGAAAGGACACTCACAGGCGTCTTAATAAAGCTCTCAGCTCCTCTCCCCACTGTCCCTCTCCCTTTGTCCTCCTCCCTCTCTCTCTCCACCCTTCTGTCACCCCACACACAGCCCCCCCCCCCCCTCTCTTTCTGTCTCCGTCTTTGTCATTCTCCATCTCTCGCCCTTGTGTTCAGCTGCCTTTGATTTAGATCTTTGCCTCTCTCTCTCTTCACTTCCACTTCTGTCCTTCACCATCACACCCCCCTTCCCCCACTTCAAGCTCCAAGACATTTTTTTTTCTATCAGATATCCTCTTCACACTCTCCTGCATCTTATCTGTCGGCTTTGTGGCCCTGCAACAATGTTGTTGAACAAATTGTAATAATGACAATGTTAGTGCATATTGACAGATTAAATGTTATCCTGTCGAGTGTATCTGCTCTCTTGTCTCATAGAACAACCCGGTTTTGTGTTATGGGTTTTATTTAGTTACATTGTTGCAATGCAAAAAAATATTTTTCAACACATATTTTTTCACACTGTGTGTGTGTGTGTGTGTGTGTGTGTGTGTGTGTGTGTGTGTGTGTGTGTGTGTGTGTGTGTGTCACAGTGGTTATGTGTTACCCCCAATTTCCACATACAAGGAACTGTGGGGCCTTTGCCCTGTCGGACGGCACGGGGCCAGCCCCACTGCATCTGTTTCTGGAAAGTGAGCGCGGCCATGAACAGATGTACATCACAGGAGAACTACAAGATCACGCAGGAATACAGAGAAAAACGCACAAACATGTTGCTTTGTCCTTCTGAGGATGATTTGTTGTTTTCGTTTGGTGCCTGTTTTGACGTAATGTTGATATAGAGTGATGGAAAATACAATCGTGAATCCGTATGTTGTGTTTTATTTTGAAAATTGACTATACGCTCTGTGTGTCCTTGTCTGACTTCCTGTCCAGGTTGTCATATACTATGCATGCAGCATACTCGAAAATAGACTCCCAGCGTGTTAGAAACGGAGCAGACCGTAGTGGCGCCGCTGGCACACTCCCGAGATAGACCGTGGCGCTAGCTGTGGAAACACAATCATTGACTAGAGTGGCAGCGCACAGAGTATGTGGAAATTGGGGGTCAGTGTTGCATCTCTAGTTATACGCATTTAGACTTCCTCACTCTGGTAGCCCTGTTTTAGAGTCTGTTGATGGTTTGCACAAGGCACCAAATGCTGTCCTTCTGGTTTGATAAAGAATAAGATGTCTAAAAGTTTTCTCTACAGTAAAGGTTGTTGAATGGTTTTCCAGTAAAAAAGAAATTCCTGCAATTTAGGCAAGAACTAAATAGTGATTAAGAAAACATTGTCAATGATCTGAGCTTACCCTCACTCAAACAAAAAACTCTATGTAGCTGTGCAGTTCTAGTATTAAAGACATGTTTCTTATCAAATCTTAAAGGAAGAATGTGCGACTTTTTGATCCAGTAGATGTCGCCCTTGAGCACCAGCATGAAACCAAAACAACTCGAGCTGCACTGTTGTGTTAGCAGGCTAATGGTAGCGCTCTTTAGTTAGCTCGTAGCTTCACACTGCATGTACATTTACACGAAATGACCATGATCTAAAACGCTTACGGGACATTCAAATAAGCAGTGATGCAGTATGTTATTATTCTTTTCTCTAGTCCCTCCCTTAAACAGCTTTTATAGGCCATGGGATGAGCTGGCCGTCCCAAACATGTAAACACGGTGTACGGCTCAGACAACATCACAGACAGCACGACTCGGGTGTCAGTCATCGTGGACAGCGATGACTCACAGATATATTTTCAGAGGATATACTGGATTTCTGCTGTATTTATGTGTAAAATGTTGCACATTCAGCCTTTAATGCTTGATGTATGAATACTAAACTTTGGTGTTAATCACACCAAGTGTATTTCCATAGTTAGTAGACTTTGAATCCTTCAGAATGATTGTTTTCTGGCAAATTTCCAATTTTTGAAAGGCTCTCATAAAAAATTGTTGCATAACTCTAAGGTACTCATAGGTATGTACCTAGGCATAGCCCCCTGATCTGTAGGGCGAGATATAACTTATCATATTGTCTTTTCTTTATTTTAGTAGTTGAGACGTCTGGTTTAGTTTCATTTTCAGGCTTACGTCTACCTGGAAGTCCTCTCACAAAATATGCCATGCCTTGCTGGCAGTGCAAAACAGTGTGCATTGTTTTCTTGACCCCCCCCCCCCCACTCACACGCACGCACACACACACACACACACACACACACACACACGCACACATACACATACACACACACACACTCTTGGAATCACTGGCTTAGGTAAAGCCTCATGCTAGCATGGCTATTGTTTTCGTGTTTTCCAATCAATTGATGGCTGTAAGAGTTGACGACATACTGAACAGCTTCACAAATTACTCATGATCGTTCATGCACATTTACTCAAACGTTGTCCAATTCTATCCACTCTTCCAAAAGGTCAGTCTGCTTTCATCTGAAAAGCAGGGAGAGCCTAATTTCAATCAATCAATGAATCAATCTTTATTTGTATAGCGCCAATTCATAACAAGTGTTATCTCAAGACACTTTACAAAAGAGCAGGTAAAATACCTTACTTATTGCTATATTACAAAGACCCAGCTTAATCCATCATGAGCGTAGCACTTAAGCAACATTTAGCAAAAGTTACAGTGGTAAGAAAAAGCTGCCTTATTAAGAGGCAGAAATCTTCAGCAAATCCCAGGCTCATGATTTTGTCTCCCTTGCATAACAACAGCTTCAAAGAAAGGAGACAACTTTAAAAGTTGTCTTTTCTCTGTGTTTTAAGTGTTCACCCAACACCCTTACGCACTCTCTAAATGTGTTTGCTAGGCTGAACCCTCCATGTGCCACAAGGTTATTCAGCAGCACACACAAAGGCAGAAAGAGTAAGGCCCTACTCAGTAAATGCCAGCGAGTTGTTGCAGTGGAATGCTTTGTGCAGAGTTTTACACCTTCTGAAAGGTTTAATGCATACCACAGCTTTATGCAGTCACCCCCATCCATCCTCCACCCTTCATTCCACACAGTCCATCCCATCTTCTCTGACAAGGATGTTTACCTGTTGGCTGTGACTACCAGAGAGAGGAAATCCTTGGAGCTATGAAAGCCCTGCTCCATTGTTGGCTCTTTAGAGATGTGATTTGTGTTTGCCTCAGGTAGAGCTGTTAGCATCAATGACAAAATGCCAGCTGTCAGATGCATGAAAGAAACCAGCAAAGGTAAGAAATAAATGTGTTTTACCTTCAGTGTGGGACCGGGATACAAACCTTATTGCTACTACATGAGAGTTGCAGGTATGTTAAGAGTCACAAGTAACTTGAGTGTAATTTTAGGGGCCTTGAGAACAGAACTTACAGTTGTAGAGCTTTTTCACTGCATGTTTCAATAGTGCTATTCATCATTAACATGCAAGGCATTTAAAAAAACACTTTTAACCCTGTACATTCTTTAGATCAGTTGTTTATTTTATTCCAATACTTTCATTACAACTCGTGTTTAGATTATTTTAATTTGTCATAATTTAATGCAAACAAGAAACATGTACACTGTGATGCTATTGGTCACCATGACCAAGGAAGTGTGGACAACAGGAACGCGAGGAAAACAAATGAGAAATCCTGCCTGCATATTATCCCATATGCTCTTTTGTAAAGTGTCTCGAGATAACACTTTATTATGAATTATGAATTGGCGCTATACAAATAATGATTGCTTGATTAATTGATGATTGAAATTTGTAAGAGTTTAGGCTAAAATGTATTTTAACATGTCTGTTAAAGGCTATGAGATTTAAAAGCTTAACCCTGACAATAAAGTGTCCATGAAGAAAAATAATAGATATGACCTTAGGTACTTACACAAAGAGCTTCCTTAACATTTTTTTAAAAATTGATCACTGATAGCTTGGCGATTGTGTTGCGCGCCCCAATAGGGTGGCTGTGGTAATTGTCGCAGTGGCTGTGAGTTTGAGTCTGACCTCGGCCCTTTGCTGCATGTCGTCCCCTGCTCTCTCTTCAGCTGTCCTTTCCAATAAAAGCAAAGAGGCCCAAAAAACAAGCTTCACAGCTTTTTTTATGGTTTGTGGCCGCTGTCTAAAGGTCGAAAAAGATATATAATCTGGCACACTTGTTAATTCTTTCCAGTGAGCTTTAAGGGTTCAACAAATCTGTAAAAATCTGCAGAACAATTATTTTTGAGAAAAAATAAATCATGTTTTGGACATACAGCGAGGCTTAAATAAAATTAAAGAGAGAGAGAGAGTCAGAGCTTAAAAAATAAATTTAAAAGTATTTCCCATTACATGTTTAGTTGGTAAATTTATTTCACTCAATTTAAAGTTTAATTTTGCCAACTCCATTTTCTCCAGATAAACATGGCTGATAAACACAGATCCTATTTTCCAGCTGAAAACCTAACAGTTAAAATGATCATCATCACAACAAAATGATGCATAACCCAAACCAACCCAAGCTTCTAATTGCATGTAATGAAACAGCCAGAGCTCGACATGAAACACATTGAGAGGCTGTAAAAAACCTGACGGGTCTAAATACAAAACCCTGCATTTTATAATTATTTTTCAGAGGCTTTTTCAACTGCTTTTAGGGTGGCTGTGGATCAAAGATAGAACAGGTCGTCCTCAAATTGAAAGGTCTGTAGTTCGATCTCCGGCTCCTGCTGTCTACAAATCAATGCATCCTTGGGAAAAACACTAAATCTTAAAACTGCTTCTGAAGGCATGGATGCGTGTGGATAACACAAGATTCTGAGAGGCAGGTTGGTAACCGGTATGGTTGTCTCTGTGGCAGATGATGTGGCAGAAGTTTTTTTTTTTTTTGCACCTAAGCTCATCATACCTCATACTAAGCTGTGATCGAAGATAAGTAGTATTCTATGTGACATGGCATGGCCTTTTAGCTTTCATCGGTGCTTATACATATTAAATCTAAATGTGTTTAAAGAAAAGCCAGCTACAGAGGTGTTTCAGGTTCACAATGCTATAACAAATCGCACACACACATTCACATACAGAACACATACACACACATACACACACACACACACCCTGTCCAAGTCATAAACCTGTGAATTTCATAAACGCTCCAATCGGGAAGAATTTGGCCGGTGCTGTGCTGTTTCTCGTTAACAGTAAATAGCGTCACTGGGTCCTGGAGGTGAAATTACACTATATCATGGCTGAGAGCTCATTAAAAATGGATATGAGTGGTTGACTAACAGTAGCTCCCAGGCTGGAAAGTGTCAACGGGCCTGCCGCTTTCCTTCCATGTTGTAAAAAATTCAAGCTGATGTGACACAGCGGGCACGTTGGTGCCAGACATGCACGGTGATTTATGTCTCTCATTTCCAGTAGGGGACATTTTAAGTGAAAGCACGGGGAATTTGCCAATTTTACAGCGAGGCAGTGCAGAGAAAAAACAAAGTACAACAGTTGTATACTTGCAGAGAGTCTCCACATTGTTTGAAGGGAAAGCAAAGGCGCCAGAAAGAGGCATCTGTCAGAAACATGCTCACAAATAACCTGTTGGCACTTGCTGACAATGATTCAAGGCCGAATGCAACACAAACAAAACAGCAAATACAAAAGAGAATTTATATTATCGGCATCTGAATCTGCTGTGGCTTCATGTTCGAAGCAACAAAGGATGTGAAGCTTAGTGGAATACAGAAACCTATTGGTAAATGACAAAACAGGAAAGGATTAAAGCACATTAGTATACCAGCCAGTATACTGTTAACGGCTTATAATCTTGTCCTTGTAGGTTTTCCTGCAGGATTAAGACAGCTGTGTGATGGTTTGAAAAGAGCAGGAGCCCTTTTTTATTCAAAGATCACTATATACTTTCACAAAGAAGCCCAACTATATGACCATAGTGCTTTGATTCATAAAAAACAAAAAAGAAAACTCGCTCTATACGGGCAAAAGAAACATTTCATAATAAAAAAACAGGACACACAAACAAACATGGCCCTGTCCCATCGAGTTATATCTCCCATTTACAAAAATCGTTATACCTTTTATACAGAGCAGTAACAGTTAAGGACCGCCTTAACAGGCTAAGGGGGTTACAGTTTGTGCTTTTCTCTGTTGATCTCATCTTTGATTGTTCTCATTATTACTGTCATGTGAACAGCCCTATGAATGAAGAGAGATTGTTTGAAATGTGAATAATGTCCACCTGTTGGGAAGAACTAAAAACATTTAGAGTTTCCCTGGAGGTCAGAGGTACAGTAGCTATGATCATAAACCACCAGGAACAACAGCTGACTGTTGGTCAATCCACTATTTTGGAACATCTCAACAAATAATTCATGAATGTCATTTTGATAAGGAGATCATCAGAGATTCACAGATTGAAAAAAAACAGGCACAATACCAATGATTATAACTATTTAGCCTATTGCAGATTCTGATGTTTGTTTTACTACTTCTTCTTGATTCTTCATGTCTGTTCTTCAAATGAGCAATGATATTTGACATATTTAAAGATAATATAAGATATAACCTTTATTGATCCCCCAATTTGGATGTCAACTTTGCTAACATCCTCCTCTCCCCCACCTACTTTACCGAGTCCAGAGGACAGTCCAAGACAGAACTGGCCCTCCTGACCAGTTTGTTTCATTGTTGCTAGTCATCCCTCCTTTTTGAAATGTCACTGGAACCTGTAATACAAACTGCATTTTGCTAATCTTTCTCAGAGACGATGTAAGACTCCCACACTGCCGACATTTTCTTTCAAATTTGGCCATCAAAATTAATCAGATTTTGTCCAACAGGTGACTCGTGTGAATCAGAAGTTAAGAGTACTAGCCTGCCAGTAAAAATGTTCATACATTTATTGTTTGGTTTAGTTTAGTTTAATTAGGTCGTGTGATTGTACCGTCAGGGGCCAATTTGTGCCAAAAATGCCAGGGATGAGAAGAAATGTTCTTCCCTGTCCAGCCCTGCTACTAACTGCTTCATTCCCACTACACATGAAATACATTTCAGGGAAAAAAAGTACCAGTCCATAATTTGGGTCAATACAATTTTTGATGTAAATTAGAGGAAAGGTTTAAAATATCATTTCTAATCCCTGAGAAAACTGGTGAGGGTAAAGTGCATTAGCTTAGTTTAGCATAACGACTGCTAACAAGGCAGAAGAGCTAGCCTGCATTAACTTCACCATAAATGCTCAAGATAAAAAAACAACTTTATATTTGAACTTTAACCAAACCTGCACTTTTATCCCATTGAGATTCTGTTTTATGATTGCACCTTTTTCTTTCCACAGTCATTTTAGTTTAAGACTCTTAGACTTGTGACAACATCACCGCTTCCTCTCAAATCCTCTGTAGGCACAATTTGTCACATGTTGCATCTCATTGAACTCAGCTTTGCAAGTAATCCCCGACGATGTACGAGGGGAAGGTGTACAGGTGGTCTTCCTCTCACATGTAGACCACACACACACACACAGAGTCACAGACACATACACACAGAGAGTATGATAAAAGAAAACAAAAGAATAAATCATAGACAGATGTTCTCATTCTTGGTGAGTAGCCTGCCCCTCATTAATCACACCTTATCAGCAGCTATCTGAAAGAAGAGAGGGAGAAAAGTGAGGGAGGAGGACAGGAGACAAGAATGCACAGAGGAGGTGGAGGAGGAGATAGAGGAGTGTTTCTCTCTGCTCTCTGTGTGACTCAGAAGCTCAGAGCAGTCCCTGACCTCCTGCCACCTTGGTGAATTGAATAAAGACACAGCAGCAGCCCAAGGGCATGGTGTTAAATAATGCCTAGGCACACTGAGTACATTAAGATTTAGCATAAATAAGGAACAGTAGAGCGATAGGCTGGCCTCTGTAGTGCCGTCTCATTAACCCTGTCATAGATAGAGATGGACAACTCCAAAGGGAGATGTCAAAGAATAAATAGACGCCCACACGTGGTGGAGGACACAACAGCGCAGAAAAGACCTTGAGATTCAAGTCCCTTTTCAGACATTTCTGAAGAAAGGATTATGATGTAAGATATGAATTTGTGCATTGTTTTGTGCTGAGATAAATAGACAAGATGACATTGACTTCTAAATGTCTTTTACAGTGTGAAAGACCTCCAGTGCTTTCCCTCTGAATGTTGCTGCACTATTGAAAACAGCTTGCATGCTAATCATGTTATGAAACCTTATACAGTACCAAATGCACTCAGCATGGCTGGAAAGAAGATAATGTTCTCTGGCTGTATTCTGCATCCATTTAAGCTCCTATACTCTTAATAAAATTCAAATAGTGTGCCTATTTAATATGGTAATGATTTGCTGTGGCCTTGATGTGAGCTCAAGTGTGTCTCCAGATCCTAGTTTAAGCAAAGATATGTTCTTTTCTTCATTAAAATTCCCTCACACCGGCAAGCAGTCACATTGATTTTCTCTCTGTTGACAGGTCTTGTCCAGCTTTACTTAACATAATGCTTCAAATAACTCCAGCCATTAGCTCAGTGTGCTTAACATATGAACCTTACAAGAGTGAATTATTTACTGATGCAGTACTGTAGTGGATGCCAGTTAATAATTGGGTCTTCATCTAAAGGGATGATATTAGTTGTGGAAGAGCTTTATGTATTGATAACCATTGTTTTGAAGTCATGCCCCCATATATGGGTATGTCCAATTTCATTACAGTCCATATTATGATCAGCTTATAAAGAAGCCTGATAATGACCAGTTCATTCGAATCAGGTGTGATGGAAGAGGCAAACATTGAAAACATGCAGGGCAGTGGGTCCCCAGGACCAGGATTGGGAAACACAGCCTTCGGGAAAATGGTCAAAATAAATCTTCTAGTGCGCACCAGAGTACCAGAAACTATCCCCTGGGCACAGAAACGTTTCTGGTGCTCATGAGGACTTTTAACAGGGGTTAGGACGTCAAAACTTTAATAGGAGAGGAAACACTTAACACCTCTAGTCACAACTTGTTACTTTAATATTTTTGTTTCGACCAACTTCTTGAGGGACAGGGTCAGAGTCTAGATGTCAAAGACAAATTCTACATTACAATACAATCTTTCCAAGCGAGATGATTGATTTAATTTGAGTGTATATATTAACTTGATTGTATCAGGTAAGGTTTTTGGCTTAGTGGAGTCTTAGTTTAGAATCTACATGTAACCTTTAGAAACACACTCAAAAAATGACCAGAGTGACTTCCTTGTATAAAGATTCTTCATTTTCTAAGGTCAACAGACAGAACAAACTCATCTTTTCCTCTGGCCGTGTACTCATCTCTTCAGCCTCAGAATGATCCGACTATTACCATCTCTGCTTATTCAGCCTTCTCTGCTCTCCCCCTCTGAAGCTAACATCAACATGTTTCTGCTTTCTTTCAAGTTGCGGCAGTCAGATCAATGAAAAGCCTCTTAGCCGAGCTGCACTCTATCGAACCGCCACTTTTTAACCTAACTAAAAGTGCAAGACATTTTTCTTTTCTTTGAGTGCTGGTTTCTATAAAAATATGTGTTTGTATGTGTGGATGTGTGTGTGTGTGGGTGGGGACATGCTTGCCTTCTTGTAAAGATGTATCCATAATGTGAATGTGGAACAAGATTCAGACTTTTTATTAATATTTTAAGCATACAGTAGGTTACAGGCTTTGACTAGTAATGGTCATTTTGGGTTAGAGGAAGGGTAAAGCCTGTACCAGGTCCCCAGTCAATCACAGAGCTTACATGTAGTGACAGACAACCATTAACACATGCTCCCATTTGGAAGTTATTTTTGCATTCTAACAACGGGACTAGGGGTGTAACGGTTCGGCGTCATTGTTCGGTTCATACATTGGTTTGTGGGTCACGCTTCGGTACTAATTCAGTTCAACTGGAAAAAAGCAAAAACTGCTAAACTAACCAGTGCCCAGGTCTTTTCTCTTCTTGCTGTGGTAGTAAAACAGATATTGATATTGTCTGATTGTTACTACTATTGTATTGAAGAGAAAAATCTGGTATTGTGACAACTCGAATCTGAGCTACATCACATGTAATGGTCGTAACACTGGGAAACCAAGAAAGTGCAAGTAGTTGAAGTGTGAATCAGAATAGAATCGCAGCATGTTTGGTGAACTTTCCCCATCAAGCCAGCAGCAACCTGCTCAGGCATCAAACATTTGTGATGAGGCTTCAGTAGCACAAAGACAAATGCATCTCCCAACACTGTGGAAAGAAATGACAAGCAAACAAACTTTACCATACACAGCCTGCAACTATAACCAAAAACATAAATGTATGATATGGAATTGACATTTGCACCAACTTATTTTAAAATATCATGGGCCAGTAGGAGAGCTTTTACATTTACAGGACTGCAGCTTTGTTACTGTCCAGCCAAAAATGAAAGACAGGAAAACAGTGTGGTACTTAAAGGCATGCCATCCATTGTAATAAGGTTAGAATTCAGTTGACTGTTCCTTTAAGGCAACATACGGTGTAATGGTATGTTAAGGAGACTGCCACCTCCAAAGCTGTTGACTAAACCTAGAAATAGCCACAAGAATAACCAATGGGCTCAATAATAACTGGCCAATAGTCAGTATGATATGTCTAACAATCATACATTATGTGGCATGGCAGGGGTTAACCTCCTCCCTGAACCCAATGAACTCTTGCACTGCCTCCCTAAGCCTATAGCTGGGAAACAATGCCCTTATCTGGTTCACTCAACCTGCCTTCCCATTTAGCCCCTCTGCCAGCCACAAATTTGCATGTCAATCACAACAGCGGATGACATTTAAAAAGCCTGTAAAAGGACTGGTAGGAAATCACAGAAATTAGTTGTGAAGCTTGTGTGTGCGCGTTCTTGAGAAATGCACACGTACATGCACTCACTCACCATTCACACACACATATACAATCGCTCCATATCTTCCTACTCGCATGCTGCTCTCCAGGAATTGTAATTACTTTACATTTCTTTGTGAAGGGAAGAAATGACCAAAATGGTTGAAGTAAGCGTCTCTGGGCATAATTAACATTGTAGCTATCAAAAGTCTTACAAACCTTTTGAAACACAGAATTCTGCAAGTCTTTACTTTTCCTTTCTTTCTGACATTATCTCTCTCGCTCTTTGAATTCAGAATAAAAAAACCAGCAGACACCACTTCTCCCTCTAAGATCAATAGAAAACACCAACAGTTATTTGCCTCTGGTAGTGGGGGATCAACACTAAGGCTCTGCATTTAGATTTATTGTTTTCATTTCGGCTTTTTTCACTCTGTCTGACCCCAAGCCCCCTTCTCTCCTCTTTCTTCTTCTCTGTTTTTTTCCAACCACTTGAGCAGAAGCAGAGTTGAGGAATTAGCTACAGGTTTTAAAGCAGATGGATAAAAAGAAGCTAGCTGGTGACTTATGCTACTGGAGGAACTAATGAGACTGAAAATGGTTGCTATCTTCAAGCTTGAACATGTGACATTTGACAACTAAGGCCGGAGTTAACTTTTTTATAGCCCTTTTCAGACTGCTTTTTTCGGCAAAGGGCCGTGACTAAGCTCAGCCCCAGTGTTGGCAGACGGAAAATACAGCAATATAGTACTGCAGATTTAAAATGTTATACTAAACTACTGTACATATAAAAAAAATCACGAGACAGGACATAAATACCAAACTGAATGGCAAAACTATGCCCTGCACACCACATTCATGTTAATAAACAAACAAACTTTCAAAGTATAAATTGTTTTGCTAGCTGTTCCCTCTCCAGGTGCTGTGTATCTAAGCTAGTAGCATCTTAAGTTGTTGTGACGTGCATTTTCCAACAGACTGTCTGGCATAACTAGCCGCAGGCTATAGCAGGGCATCAGGTGGTGATCTGATTGGCAGGTAGAGCCTGGCAGCAGAGAGGAGGGCGTGTTGATCAGACGCTGATGTGATGGCTATCTCAGTCTTGTTGATGTGATTTGTTGCTCCTAAGTCACAAAAAATGTTTGGTTGAGAAGACATAAAACATTTTAAATTATTGGAAATTTGGCTTTCACTGCAATCAATGATCATACATCTTACTAAATGCAAAATTATGGTACAAATATGATAATTATCATACTTTTGGCAACACTGCTTAGCGGTCATCGCATCTTTGTACATTGAAATTATTTCCGCAACGTCGTAGGATTGGTCTCCCAGCCTATATATTCACATTGAGTTTCTGCGTTACAGAACCACTGCACAGCAAGCCATTACGCGCACAGGGGCCAAACTCCATATTTGAGGACTATCACTCCAGCCATTTTGGTGGGCACTGTGGAGTTTTACATTCCACCACTCAGTCAGAAAACTCAGGGATTGCTATCTTATTCAGCTAATATAACATAGGCTTATCAAAAGAGTGTCATCACCCAGTAAATTTAAATGTAATTCATGTTACATTACTCTGAAGTAGGCTTCTGTTTTGTATCACCTGTTTTGTTGACATGTGTTCCTCTGTCATATTGTCCGGTAGAGGTGCACTCCAAGATTGTTTTCTCTGGTTGCAAGTAATCAAGCCTGACAAAGTCCAGAAAGAAATGGACACTCAATTTCCTGTATTTCACTCTGGTCGGGGTAAATAAAGTCATGCACTGTAGCCTGAAAACATAAAAAGTCCAGGCAAGGGAGGGCAGTCGCTACGAGAATGGATGTCTTAACTGGACATCATGAAGCAGATAAGATAAAAGTTTTATACATCAAAATCCCATGGAAATGAAAAACTACACTTTATACATACAATATAAAACTAACAATAAAAAAAGTGATTTGCATGTAAAGTCATGTTACCAACCGACATTCTCCTGTATTCCTGTAGTCCATCCCATTGACGCTGCCTACAAATATCATCATAATTGCTGATAACTGATAGAAATCTGATACAGCGATAGAGAACTTTAATCCCTGTATATTGAGTCAAAGAAAGATGTGCCTTAATGATAATTGATTTTTGGATAATTCCTTAGCCTTATAAGCCAGAAGGGTCTTATAACCAGGTTATTTATCACCGTGCTAACACACTCACTGTAAAAAAAACTGTCTTCTATTATCCTCCATTTGTAACACTTACAGGAAGGAAAGCTTACAACATCTCAAGATGCCAAACGATCAGCCTTTCCCTGATGGATTCGAAAAGTTTGGCAACCGTTAAACCCTTATCTGTTAACAGAAGCAGCTTGGTAATTTCTTTCTGCAAAACCTTGACCTGGTTCTGGAGGGTCTCTTATTTGGGAAGCAGTTTCACTACTTGAAGATTCTCCTGGACTCTGGATTCTTGGGTTGAGTTGGCTGTCTTCAGAAAGAACATCTTCCCCAGCTCATTTCTCGGCTACAAATTTGGGCTTTTTCTTGTGTGGTTATAGTCATTGGTAACGGCTTTTCAATGTGGATGAACCAAGTTCTAGTTTTGAGGTCATTTTAATATGTATTAAAAAGTAATCACATTATAGTTCTCTGAAGTGTGTGGAAGTTGCAAATTAAAATAACAGTCCAGTCAGGTAAGTCCACAGTCCAGTCAGGTGTTTGGCTGCTGGTTTTTGAGACTATAGACTGTAAATAATAGTGGAAAAAGTCTGAGTGACGTCACCCATACTGTAGATTACTGCAGAGTGCTCTGGAGGCTAGTCGATGGCGGTCGCCATGCTGGAAATCCTGCCTCAGCCTAACTTTTAGACAACCTAACGAAGAGCTGATGCTTAGGAAGGTTTTAATCCTTCTGACAAATTATTACACTTTGCCCGCCCACCAATCAGGACAGCCAGGCGCCTAACGATGCATAACTTTTATCATTCATAAAAGATTCACCCCCTGTGCAGTGTGTAAATAAATAACTAATCAGACCAAAATCATGTTTTTGGATCAGGCTGTCAATTTCTGCTGTAAAAACTGACATTTTTGAATGTGGTGTGGACCCTCGATGCACTGCAGGTTTCGCACTGCCTTCATTTTTCAACACTAAAGGTCGCCGCTTCCGTACACATCTGATAGCAGTGAAGTGAATAAAGTACAAACCGGGGAGTTATGGAGGTTTTTTGCATGGTTGATGATGATCAAGAGGATGGCTGCAGATTAAACAGTTTAAGGAGTTAAACTGCCTTACATTTTTCTTGTACCGGTCAATTAGCGTGCTGCTCTGATCTTACTCTCAGTGAACTTCTCCCCTCCTGCTACTCTCTATGATGCCCAAACTGAGTGAATTATATACAGGTGGATAATTGAATAGTGGCGTAAATGCTGAACGAATCTGGTGAGTAGACGGAGAGGAATGGGAGTGAATGTGGGAGTTTCGGGATCATTCAGGTTGTCACACTTCCCCCCTGAGAAAAGCCTGAACTCATGAGGGCTTTTTAATTTAACATGATGTGTTCACATTTCTATTACATTTTCTTATTCTCCTTTGCTGAGACAGGGAATCCAGGGAAATCTTCCTCATCACTGTCCTCAAAGATTTCAAGGACATTGTTACCTGTCGAACTTTTCAGCTGTGGGGTAGCAGGGCTTCAGCTGGGTCAAATTTACGATACAGAGGTTTTCTCCAGTGTCCTCCTGGACAACCTCAAAGTTTAGAGGAACAACTTATCTGGTGACATGATATGAACCTTTGTGTGAAGTGAGCTTTGCAGAATTTGTCCTGTTTTTTTCTGTTTTACTTTTCCAGGTTTCTCGACACAAGTGTCCTGAACACTGCTAACTGTTTAGCATTAGCGTAGGCAGGCATGTCAGGGTCACAGAACAATACAGGTAGGGATTTGTCAGTGTTTGTGCTTTAACCTGCACATATGAAACAATCATGGACCTTCATTTTTTTTTTATTCTGCAGATCCACAATTGTAAGCTCATATAACAGGTGTCACAAGGTTTATATGACAAGGAATAGGATCAAAGTGCAGAACTAAACAGAAAATATTTATTTCAACAAAAAAGGCTTCATGCCAAACAAAGGCTTACTTCATAAAGTTCCAAAACGAACCTAATCCAAAGTCGAACCGAAAAATCAAAACGGACAAGGAGAAAAACCACAAGGAAAAAAGTCCAGGAGATCACAAAGAGGTAGACAGAAGCATGACAAGAACCTGGCATTGGTAGACATATGAGCTGACGAGAGGGAAGGTACACTGGGGTAATCAGAAACAGGTGAGACTAATCACACAGGTGAAAACAATCAGGGCAATCAACATGGAGGGAAACCCATCAAAGGGACAAGACAAGAAACACTGGGGACAAGAACTACAAAATAAAACACGAAATAAACACAGAGAACTCAAGAATTTATCAGTAACATACACACAGGACATAGAGAAACACGAGGATAAGAATGACAAAATAAAACAGGAAACACTAAAGACTTAACTCGGGAAATGCACACACATGGGAAAGAGAAACATGAGGATACAAATGACCAAAATAAAACAGGAAGCACTAGAAACTTATACCAGAGATGTACATGAGATTTAAGAAACATGAGGGATGCATACAAAATAAAACAGGAAATGAATTCTAAACACTGAAATTAACAACATATGAAACTAAACATGAACAAATCATGACAACAGGACAGTGCTTTGGTTGCATCAATAGTGGTGGCTTAACAGCAGAGTTTAGACCTGTTCTATAAAACAAATATGATGGCATATTAGAAACAAAAACAAAGTTAAGTAAAACAAATCAAATACAAATTAAGAGGTGAATACACTACATGACTACACTACATCCTGCAAGTGCTTTAATAAAAACACGTAACTTGATACATCAAAACAGAACACATCCAGAATAACCTTGTTTATGCCTAATAGCCTACATCATATGTATACAATATTTAATTTATTTAACAAATAAAGTCTTATTCAAGAAAGGCATTTATGCCTTAACAAAACAGAATTATAACAATATAATTTTTTATATTTACAATGGCCTGTGCCAAAGAAGTATTCCTGCTAAAACAATGTACATCTTACGTCTCCACTCTTCCCCGTCTGTCAGAAAATGCTTCACATTAATCTAAGGCAACTGAGCACCAAAAGATCACGCTGTCGACATGTGCATCAACCAACAATACTTTGCAGATGGTATGACTTAATGCAGAAATGACCCTCTCAAGTTTTAAGTGTGCACACATATGGCACACCAATCATTTGGTGGAAAGTCACGTAAATCAGAAAGTCGGTTAAAAACCGATGATTGGGGTTCGTAGAGCAATTTTACAGATCCAGATCTCCACGGACCACTTTCACTTGGAGGTGGCTGTGGCTCAGTAGGTAGAGTCAGTCGTCTCTAGTCTATGGAATCAAATCCATAAAGAACGATTCTTCATTCATAAACTTGTAACATTTATTTTTTAATGTAGTAAGTTCTTGGTATAAATAATCAGTTTTACATTACATTCTATGACATGGATGGTTCCTTAAATGGTTTAAAAACTCTTTTACATTCTAGATACAATCTAAATTGTTAGCCACATTTTCAGTATTATAGCAACTTTTAATTTTTACCCTCGTCAAACTCCGAACAAAGGAAATCCGATCTGAATGGGAACAGCCTAACTACAGCCCAGGAATGTGTTGTCCGAGTCTGACACTGGCCAGAATTTCTGATGTACTGTCGACAGGCTATTATCAGCTGCTATTGTTCTCAGAGCCATTTGAATCATTCATGTTAACAAGGTATTGACAGCACAATTATGGCCTGTACAAGAAAAAACATCTCCTCTCTTCACTTGATGGGGTGACATGGACAAAAAAAAATTGAGAAATGGAACACAGAAAATTGAATTAATAGTTTTTTTTTCATGTATTGTGGGGTCAGAACATGTTTTTTTTAATGTATTATTTTGAAATACAACCAGACAATGAAGTGACTTGAACAAGAGGAGAGGTGGGCATTGACACAAAATAAGAGGAAAGAATGAAATGTTAAAAATGAAACGAATGAAACACGTCATCTAACTAGAAAGATGAGCCATGACACAATATGGCTGCCTTTCTTTTCTAGGGGCCCTGATGCACACATGGCTGATAGTCAGCTGTGGGGTACTGATAAGCATGTTGACTCAGTGGTAGAGGAGGTTAGTATAAGATTGTGAATGACGGCAAAAGAAGAGAAAATAAAATGACGTAAGCAAGCAAATGACGGGCCCCATATTGTACGCCTGGGGCAAAGCGTCTTAGCACCCGGCCATGTGTCTTTCCTATTCTACTGCGGACGTAGTTGGTAAAATAGTAAATGAGCTTGCACCCACATTAGCCCCAATGGGTGTGTTGGTCTTAAAATGAGGTCTGGTCAGGTGCACAGGTGGCGCGTTCTTATCTTGAGGACACAGGAAGCGACTGCGCCATAAACCAACTGAATCCTGGTCTTAAGTCTGTTGTTTAATACGTCCCTTCTTTTTAGAGAGCTCGTTAGAAAGATAGGCATACCTTAATGAGTTCATAAGGGACTTACACTCTGTCTGTTACACACTGTCCTAGTATAACTCCAGTCCAGCATCAACATATTTCATACAGTGTCCCGTGTGTGCTCTGTGTGTTCAGGGGCCAAATGAAAGGAGAGATGTTAAATGATCCAGCCCAAGTTTGCTCTTTGTAAACTGCCAAGTGAATAACGAAGGGTAGCTGGCTGTTAAAGGGAATGACAGCTCACTCTGTGATTGGTTTGCTTCATGTTACACCAAAAACACACCTATGTATAATCAAGGGACTTGATCCAACCTCTCTGGAGTCCTGGGCTTAACTAGCGCCCAGATTGTGTGCTGCATAACTTAAAAAATGTATTTGAACATGTCGAAAATCACTGCACAATCAAAGCATTTGTATTACACAGAAAATATTTAACATAAACCAGACACACAAACATGAAAAGGGTATTTTATGCCACTGCTTGCATACACTGCACACATTGCTGCAAACAAAGAACTTAAAAAATGCCATTACATAGAACCCAGATGACAAGATCTTTAGAAAAGCTTCAATGCTTAATTATTCTTAATCAATGTTCCTGACATTTTGAGTGTTTGCCGTCTGGACTTGGTCTGTTTTCTTCTTTCTGGCTTCATCGGAAGTTAATGCTCAAAAAAGAGAGAAAGAAAATAGCAGAAACAGAATAAAGAGCAAAGAAGGTATTCCCCTCCTTTCCCACTTTACTTATGTAAAGAATAGTCTGTAGCTTTTTCCTAAACAATAAAATAAAGACTTATTCAAAAGTAATGCCACTCAATTATCCCTTCTGGGCCTCCATACATGTGTGGTGGTGGCTGTGTCTGCAGAGATCCTGTCCTCTGCCTGGATTTTGACGTTTTGTTTTGGTCTGCTCAAGACGTTTCTGGGGGGGAGCTGGTTTGTTTTTCTCCAGCCAATGGCAGCGCCCAGGATAGTTTAAGAGTGGATACAATTAAGCGATTGGTCCCGATTCAAATCTGCGAACATGACAGACATGGATGTATCAGCAACAAAGACAAAATATAATCATAGCGAGTTGAATCGGCAATCGGATAAAGCTTGTTCCAAAAAGAGAAGAGGTGAACCTTGTTTTGGCTTTTACCCTCAGACGCAGAGTCAACCTGCTTTCAGTTTGACATGCAGGTGACAGACAGCGGCAGTTAGCTTGTGCTAAAGTGCGTTAGCTTGCAGTGTAGGTACAAGCAGTTAGTACACACTACGTCCTGTAGTGAGTGTCCACGTCTGGAGGCAATGAGCCCTGGAGGAGGGGCCCAGTTTCAATGTATGTGTTTACAAGCTGCAACAAACTTTTCTGCTGACTCTACCTTTAAAGGTCCCATATTATGCTTTTTCTGGTTTTATATGCTCTTTAATGTGTTTTCCAGGTGTCTTGTGCATGTTTAGGCACAGCTATGTGCAAAAATTCAAAGTCCGCGGAAACGCAGCTTCTCCTACCTCCTCCTGTTAGCAGTAGCAGTAGCTGCATGTAACGCTCGGTTCTAGCCCCCCTCGTTGAAAATTGGCAGTGTGATATCACACTGCGATGATGTCACTGATCCAAGCCCATTGGCTCGTTGTAGCAAGCACAAGCTCATGCTGCACATTAGCTACATTCCCAATATGGTAAAAGGGGCGTGACATTTCTGAGAATTGTCCGAACGACTGACCAATTACAACAGAGCAGATCGGCCAACCAATCAGGTCAGACTTGGCACACGTGGGGACCCTGCTCGGGGGGGATTCAGAGCGTTGCAAACACAGGCAGATGAGACGGGCTGCATCGATCGGCAGTACATGAAAACAGACACTTTTTTCGAACATTAGTGATTGTGAACGTACTTTAGTAGGCACATAAATTAGATATATGAACCCCAAAAAAGGCATAATATGGAATCTTTAAGTAAAATGTATCGTTTCTTAATTCATGTTTAATTAGTTTCTTACCATCTCTAATCTCTGTAATGCAAGAATTCTGGGCTGACTGAATTTAGTACAAATGATGAGCAAATCAAGGGCGTGTGAATGCATAAGAATGGGATTAGTTAACACTCATAGAAACCTTGCGTGGAACCCTCTGCCATCCGTGTTTGAATTTGGATGGAATGGTTGAATGTAACATGTAGCGTAAAAGCAGCTTTGAGTAACCCTAAACAAGTCTATTTACCATTAACATGTATTTAAAGCCCTAGATGTAAACATCTATAACTCACTAGCCCTTTTTCAATACTGTTAACAAGCTTAAGTATTAACTATTTTAATACTTGCACGTTTTGGCATCTAGCCTTTATCAGGGACTCAGGGATGAGGCTTTTAACAGGCTAGATGCCGAAATGCAGGAGTGAGTTTGAAAGTCTACATAACCCTCTCATGGCAATAAATGCATTTTAAATATTTAAAAAATATTAGTTTTTTTCTTTCTCTTTTTTTAAAATAACTGCATGTATCCTAATCCAAAGAGCAACTCAAACTAACACGTTTCTGAGTCGTGGAAGCGATTCATTCAGTGTATTTTTCAAGCTTATTTCATGGCTAAAGTGCATGCATGATTGCATGTGCAAATGCTGACATGGTGTTGAAAGCATGAGTGTCCATTTCATGTGTACTTATATAACTTGATTCCTTATAGAAAGCTTTCTTGCATGCATCACTCTCCGTGTTGCAGGAGCTTCATGTCCATGTGCATGTATAATTGATAGCTTTATCCCAGAGGCAAGCATTCAAAAGATGAATATTCGCAATTACAGTGTTCTCATTAGAGCGTCTGACCTTCAAGCAGGCTCCCTCTGTATCGATCGTCCCAGCCACGGTCGACGCTGGCCTTTCAGTGGAGATTGCTCACCACCTCAACAACAACAACAACACAGCCGTTCAGGAGGACCATAATCATCCAAAGAGCAAGGCCAGGACAATAATCTGTCCTGCTGGCAGTGGAGGGGAGCAGGTGATGATTAGTAGGAATCAGAAGACTCGTGGTGGAGTGGACAGGTGCACCCTAAATGTTACAGATAAGAAATACAATGTGACAGACAAACTTATGCAAAACAAAAAAAAGTTTGTTATATGAAAGAAAATACTTAAACCTGTCCCATGTCATCTGAAAATGCTGACACTTGAGGGAAGTGGGGGAATAATTCTATTCACAAATGCATCACCGTGCAAGTTTTTTATTATCCTGGCTTAAGCTGAAAACCTCCGCTCTCCTCCAGTGACACACCTCCAATCCCCCTCCACTCGAGTTTGCATTAAGAAGTTTAGCGCAACCGGCGGACAAAATTGGTTCGAGCTGCAATTGCTGGTGGCCTGCAATGTTGTGTTAGCAGGCTAATGTTAGCATACTTTAGTTAGCTGAAAAAAGACGCACTGTAATGCTAATGATTAGTCAATCAATTACCGATTTCTTGGGTCAGCCTTGTTACCCAAAATGTTTTAAGCAGCTGGCATGTGACAGACATGGGCATCAGGAAACATGGACAACTGCAGTTTAATTGTAAACTTGGGTAAAGAATAGAAAAATAATGACCCAGAACATGAATCTAAGGCTTTCTTCCTGCTCGTCTGTTTCATATCTTACACCCACGATTTTCTAAACAGTCCAAACAAAGAAATGTATTCAAAAACATCATTCTAATCAAATCCAAAATTCAAATTACATTCTTACCTAACGAAAAAAAAGATGTTTACTCGTGTGTCTTGAGTTAAAGGCAGCAGTCTGATAGACTGAAACTCATCTCACAGCAAAACTAAGCGGACAAAGCGGACTCCAGCTGTCCAGCAATGCTGCTATGTGCTGCGCTCTGAGAACGCAGCCTGTGGGTGTTGACCGATGAGGGAGAACAAAGCCCTACCAGAGCTGACACGCAATGCACACTTATCTGGTGGAAGTTCTGGGTAACAGGCAGTATGTTGCCAGACATTTGAAAACAACAGAAAAATAAGTTTAGAGACATTTCTAGAACAAGCAGAATACATTTGAAAATGATCAGCCTGGTGAAGTAAAAAAAGAGAACATTTTCTGACCTGCTGCAGAAAGCTGAGCAGAGCAAAGATACCTTAAAGAAAGGGATTCATTTTCCAATAAAGTCAACTGCTGAAAGTTTTGTATCAGCTGTGGATAGCGTAAGGCATGGGAAGACGTTCACAGACCAGGAGTACGTAAAATAAATATTCATTAAAATATCACAGCATGGGATCTCAGACCTCAAAAACAAAACTTAGATCCAGGGCTGACTCAAGACAAAGGTGATATAGGTGGTCTCCTCGGACACACAGATATCGAGGGTGCTGCCTTACATGACGAATGTTTTGAATATATCCTCTTATATGATGTTAATATAAGCAACTGTCAGATTGTCCACATCCGCTCTGCTCTGCTCACATTCACTGCTCTCTCTCTCTCTCTCTCTATCTCAGTCCCTTGACCACTCTGACTCTGCTCTGCCCGACCCTGATAGGAGCAGGTGACACGACAGAGCTCAGGTACATTAACAGGAGGAGCCCTATTGATAAAAGACATATACGTAAGCCTCTGTGACTTTTCATTTAAAGTTGTTTTATAAAATGATGTAGAACATTTTTCTTCATTGAGATCGCTGGTTCTCTTGTTTAATGTTTAATCAGGTAAAAAAAAATCAAAAAGGGAAAAAAAAATACATAAAGATAACAATCATACATGTATACATACACATATACCAGCCAATGAGGCACATGTAAAGGTGGGCTGGTTAGAATGATTGGTTAGACCATTGAGTACTGACAGGGAGGTGAGGGGTGTGTTCAACAAAGACAAGAATGACACTATATTTGGTCAGTCATTTGTAATGTTATATGTGGATGTATATGATCGGTTATCTTTGTTTTTTTTTCTTTAGCCTTTTAGAATTTTTTTCTAACCTCTTTTTCAATTTCGTACCTACCCTATTTCAATTATGTGTTTCTTGATGACCCTGATGAAGGCCACAAGACGAAACGCCTCGGACTAATTTGTTAATAAAGTTGATCTTCATACTACAAGTGTTGCTGGAGCTTTTTGACCTCTTCGAAGCCTTTCACTCTTCATGCACCAGAAAATCCCTCTCTGCGTCTGAAGATACTTTGAAACCACATGATGTCATATTGCGTTGAGGTAATGACAGAGCAGCTTGTACTGTAATATTGAGTGTGGATAAATATGCACTGTCATGGAGCAATTTTAGCTCCACAGTTGATGAAACTCATGAATAACTAAATGAATATTACCTATAACATTGGCTGCTCAGGCATAATATTGCACAGGCACGGGCAGGGCTTATACAGAGTATGGATCTAGATGAACCCATTAAGGAGACTGATAGCTCTCTTTCTCATATAGAAATGTTTTAATCATGGATCAGATAGCACACATACTGTATCATTCCAGAGCTTATATGCATCGCTTATGTAGCTTCTCATGTGGGTCCGGTCCGTCTGGTTAAATTCAATTACTAACTGTTCATCATCATCACAACCTGCAATCATGTCGTAACTGAACAACTGTTCCAATGAAGATGATAATTTCACAAATAAAATGTCACCCTGTTTCACAATTGTAGGTACTTTTCATCCCATTGTGGTTATGGATTTTAACACTAAGAAGAAAACATATGCTTCTCTTAACTGCAAACAGATCATTGTTGATCTGCTTTCACTTTCCAACACTAATGTTTACACATAGTTCACTTTAAGATTCCTCAATTGCTTCAAAGAACGCATTATAGTTTGTTGAAAAATTAGTTACACATGCTTTACCTTATTGAGCCATTTTGAAACTAGACATTAAAATGGACTTGGTAAATGCTAAATGGAATTGAGCTTGTATACTGCATTTTGACACGGCATGTCCCATTCACACCAGATTCATACACTGATGTCAGAGGGCGCTATCCAAAGAGTCCATAAGTATAACTTCATCCGATTTAATCCTTCACACGCCCCTGACGTAGCAGCAGAAGCAATTTGGGTTTCAGTATCTTGCCCAAGAACTCTTTGACATGTGGCTGCAGGAGCTGGGGATCGAACCCTCGACCTTCCAGTTGAGAGACGACCGACTCCTACTACTTACTCTAGATCAGCAACCATTTGGTGGAACGCCTCCCCACTACTGTCACTCTTCAGCTGTCCTATATAAAAAAAGTCAAAAAGCCCCCCATAAAAACTTTAAATAAAAAAATGAAAGGGGGAACTTGACACTTGCACAAGAGGTGTCATGGATAGAAAGCCATGCCAATCCTGAGATTAAAATACAACCGACTGGTTCCAGAGCCCAAGCTGCCATAGCTCACCATTCCTTTTGTCAACAAATATTTCTGGCATCTTCATCATCATATTGCTGTAGGGATTTTTTTGTGTGCTGTTTTTTTTTACATTTAAGAAGATGGTTAAAGCTTAAGTGTAACCGCTTTTTTAAAGGTCACATATAATCCTCCTTTTAAAGGTACAGTATGTAGAATTGCATGCTAATGTTTACATTAAAATATCTAACTTAAATTAAAAATGACTAAACCCATGTTATATATATTTTTTAGTTGAGTACTTACATCACCTCAAATATTTCCAAAAGTTATCAAAGCCAGAGAAATCTGTAATTGTATAGTTGTAACGGGACGTGTCTTGTAGGCAGCCGGCATGATAGACACGAAATGTTGATCGTTGTCAAGGAAACACCGGATGTTACGTCAAAGACCGCTGCATAAGCTAGCGCTAGCTGCTACTGAAAGCTACTGTTCTGTCGCTGTATGTGCTGCTGTGATATAAAACGTCATGTAAATTATACTTGGATACATCGTCATATTGTCTTTCTCAGGTCGGTTTCGCCCGTTCGTATTGATTCGTTCGTTTTTACTCCCATGATACACCGCAAGCCTCGACGTCATCTTTTGTTATTGTTTTGATTGAGAGCCCCCTAGCGGCGGATTTTACATACTGTACGTTTAAACCAGTTTAAAAAAGTCTCAGAGCTCCCAAAAACATGTCTGTGAAGTTTCTTGTCAAAAATCCACTCAGATCCTGTATTTATCATGCCTATAAACCCCTCTATTTCAGCCCTGCTCAGAACAGGCTGTTTCTGTGTCTGTATAGCTTTAAATGCAAATGAGCTGTGTCTGACCACACACCACGTTGAGAAGGTAGACTCAGAGGGCAGAACAAACACCGAGCTGTAGGAGTGTCACCCAACCGGGGGAGGGGTTACTGCCCTTTGTGATGTCATGAATGGAAAATCTCCAGACGGCCTGTTTGAGCACACATTTTCTGAAAAGTGGAGCAGGCAAAAGACGGAGAGGATGGACTTTTTCTCATATTTGGGGGGTTTGTAGACAGACTAGGGACACATATTAGTGTTAGAAAAACATGGTGAAGTGTATTTTGCATAGTATGTGACCTTTAATATTTATCATAGTATGTGTGAAAAAGGTTTTATTTCTTGAGTCTTGCTCTAATTCCCCCTTTTTTTTTGTGTTGATAGAAACTCTTTAAAGGCGAAGTATTTATAGGCACCATTTAAACCCAACACAGTTAATACTGAAGAAGGTGTGCCTCGTGACCTTCGATGTTCATTTGGATAAGTTGCTTTCCAATTACCACTGATAGCTACTTTTACAGTAGTTATTACAACATTACATCGCTGCTAGTTATTAGGCTATTGTCTGGAGAAAAGTTAGTTTTGCCATAGAGTTGCTTTAACACTTCTCAAACCCAAATTGAATGCTTCAATCTTGGGCTTATTAAACTACGCCACTATGTATCGCCCAGGTGTTAATATGCTGTCTGTGTATAAAAGATGAAGAAAAAGATTAAAGTGCACAAACTCCCACACACACACACACACACACACACACACACACAACATGAAAAGCCTATCCTCATCTCCACTTGCTCAGAGGTTGCTCTTCTTTTAGCCTCTGTCTTAAAGTTTTCAGACACTAATAGGCTTAGAAGCCACTAGCAGTGGATTACAGGCAGAGGGAAAAGGCGAGACACCTCACTGTGTTCTCTTCTCGTTTTCCTCTTAAATGAAAAGAGGCACAGGCTTCATCTGTGGCTGGGTAGGAGGGCGACACCAAGCTCCCTGGCTGTTCATTTGAAGAGGGTGACACGCAGTGATCTAGTTCCTCTTCCCAGGTCTGTCTAATTACCGGCTTGATCACCGGCCTGACCTTTCACATTCAGGCTGGACAGAAGAAAGCGGCGCCACCTTGATAGAGCTGGATAATAAGAACAGGAGGACAGGGGGTGAAAAAAGGAGTAGAAAAAGGGTGGGACTACAAGGCCTTTCGGTAATTGTGCCTTTTTTATCCTTTGTGAGAGTAATGAAATGACTCATGTTCCTCCGATCTTTCTTTTTTCCCTTTTATCTTTGTTGTTCTCCCACTCTGTATGTCTGTACCACTCTTTCCCCTTTCCCCTTTATTTATTCTTAATATTCAATTTGTGATCCATTATCTTTCTTTATTGCTTTCCCTGCCCCTGTTTCTTCGCTCTTGCCTTCTGTTTTCCCTTTCCTTTCTATCGTAGCAAAGCTTACTTTGGGATTTTTTAAACATCATTTAAAAAGTCCCCTGGGTGCTTTTAAAGCAATGTCAAACTATTGTTCATGGAACTTCATGTGTCCTGTAATGTACCAAAATCTCAAATATATGATTCAATTGCCCTCTTCGTGTAATGATTCCTAATACGTTTTTACGATTACTTGCTCACTAAAATATAAAGTGATACACAGTTATTGAAACTCTACACACAACGAGCAAAATGTCAGACTAGATTTGCACAACTATACTCACGTTCTCAGCCACACACTCTTTGCAAAACACTCCACACTGTGTTCTGCAAAACACAGTTTTCACACTTAAAGACACATCATTCAAAACTGCACAGCCTGTGTGTGCTAATTGCTGAACAATGCCGCTGAAACATCACACTCAATTAACAATCACCTGAACTAAGAATGCACATGTGAAGACAGCTGTAACCAATCAGATCACACGGAAATCACAAGAGAAGTCCTCTCTGGCCAATCATCGGGGGGTTTAAGTATAAGCCTGAGTGGCGTACCAGCTCTGTTCTGCAAATCTTGGCTGATATTTTGCTCCTTGTGTGTGGAGTTTGATTGATTGATAGATTGATTGATTGATATCTTCAGTGCTCTTCGTCAGCATTTACTGTAATAAATCACCTTTTCCCCGTTACCCTGTCTGTCGGTCTTGCTATTTGGTCCAGTTTAAATCGGGACTTTAGTTTCAGGAACTGTGTTTATGTAATAGTGAAAAACTGTAAGAGAGCTCCATTTCACTCTGTCTGTTGAGGAAAGAGACGTTTATTTGAATGCTTACACTACTCTGAAGCCAGTGATGTGAAATAACAACTTGACTTACTTTTCCGTGTAAGGCTTTTCCAAACAAGTGTGGTCCCTCATTTACAGCTTTTTAAAAATTCTTGTCAAAGCTCTTATGTAGGTTTCCTTGAAGCCCGGTCTGAACCCTGTTAGTGTTTGTAGAGTCTTCCATCCAGATGAAGTTAGTTAGTTAGTTTGCTTTATTGTCTCCCTTAGGAGAAATTTGAAGTGAGGTGAGTCAGCCTGTGTCTGCAAAGGCACTGGATAAAACACACACATCTCTACACACAAATAATAAGTGCACCATGTTTGACATTTTCATTTAATTAGCAGTTACCATGAAACTTAGTAAAGCTCAAAGGCACTGGAAGCACCCTGATTATCCCTTTAAGCTGTATATTGTGTGGCACACACAAACACAATTATCTTGCAACATGGTAATCCGAAATCAAAATCGGCAGATGATCAAACAAATGCAGCATGGAGCGCTTCAAAAACACATAGCCTGATGCTAAGAAGCTGCCATCAGTGATAACTGTCATGGCACATGAAGGACAGTCCCTTGGAAGTGTGCAGATCCTCTCTGATAACAACCTACCCCCAGGGGGGGAAATAAAGGGACTCTTTTAAGTTTGCCCCTGCACCCCCCCCCCCCCCCCCTCCCGAGTGGCCTCTTACACCTCTCCTTCCCCAAAGAACAACAAGGAGTAGAGTTGTACCATAAGCTCAGGTTTTCCAGATCAAAGACTCCATCAACACAGTCATCCAGTTGTAAATCATGCCTTGACACTATTCATTATCAGTGACATCTATAGTGAGTTGCCATGTTTGTGCTGAGCGGAAGAACGCGACTGCATTCACAGATAAACAAGTGGAGAAAGATGAGTTTAATGGCTGTGGGTGACAGACGCCTCACCCTGACCTGCACCTTTTCCATAACGTAAGCTCTGCAGGAACATCAATACAGTGCTACACACTGTCGCATGCCACTCCATCATCGGTTAAAGCTGTGATATAAGAGATGGATGCATCCTTGTGTTGTTGCAGAGAGGGGGGCAAAAACACATTCCTCTATACAGTCTCAGAGCGTTCTAAAATCACAAAAATGTTTAACTGTGAATTGGAAATAGCTCAAAAACTAAAAAAGCTTATGCCACTATTTTTTTTTTTTAGCTTTTTATGCCTTTTTTCGAGAGACAGGACAGTGGATAGAATCTGAAATCAGGGAGAGAGAGAGCGGGAATTACATGCAATAATGGAGCCACAGGTCTGACATGAACCCGGTCTTTCACTTTAAAGGGCTGTAGCCTCTGTACATGGGAAGCATAAACTAACCACTAGGCCACCTGCACCTCATTTTTTTTACTCTTTATATATTTTGATTTTTTACCTTACAATTACAATAATAACAATAATAAATGTCTTGAAATCTCAAGGTTAAAAGGTTGAAGTCGTACATTCAAACACCAAATTGTCACCCTGTCTATATAAATCAGTATACAGGATTTGTTCTTCTTTCGTTTTATTTGAACTATTTAAAATGTGCTTGTTTATGTAAAGCATTTAAATTTAACCTTGTTTAAAGAGGTGCTAAATTCATATCACTTATGAAGAGTAACTTCATAGTTATTTTTTTGTATTTCTTGTTACAAAGAGATGTGCAAAGAGAATTACAGATACATTCCCTCAATGATAGAGTAAGATGTCTGCATTTTCACTCTTATGTTCAATAGTATGTTTTTTTAATGTACATTTTTTTCCATTTTTTTTGCTGAGAGTGAGATAAGATCAATGAATCATCATCCACATGTCTGGATTCCATTAATGGTAAACCTTAGTCAGCACATACATTAGCATCAAGGATCACTAGGTGGTGTTGTCCCGTCTAACTTTTAAAAAATCTACATACAATCTACATTAACTCACTACATACATAATCTCACTGATGACCATGTTTTATTCATTTTCTGTAATCTCTACTAACTCAGAAGTTTGTATTATTGGTAGTAGTAGTAGCATTTTGTCCGTAAAATGCCGCAACTATCTGATATGCTGTCAATACAATGTGGATACCAGGTTTTGTTTACTTGTTCCTGTACAGAGAAAAAAACTAGACTAACTAAGTTCTGCATTCCAACTGACACACACTTCCACATCATAGTAAGTGTTCATGAATGAATGATGAAAATGTTAACTGTTAAAGATTATTAGTTTGACAAGATATACTTGCTGACCACATATTTTCCTGGGAGCTGCTGAGCTCTTTTTCCTCGTAGGTTCCATTGGATCTTTGGTGGCCTGCTGCTATATGGACCCAGCCACATCAGGAAAATGACAAAACTTATGTTTAGTGTGGGTTAATGACACGAGACGGTACTAAAATGTGAGTGTTGGACTATTACATGTGCAAAATCAATGGTATTTCCCCCATTGTGGTCTAATCTGTAAGTCCCGATACAAGCAGAAGAGAGGAGGTGTGTGTGTGTTCTGCCAGGCAGACAGCAGGAGAGATTGCATGTGTGTTAGTGAAGCAGAGTGACAGAGAGAGCAAGAGCCGTCGTGCTACAACACCAAGCTTGTCTTTAAAGGAAAAAATATACAACATTTTACACATAAATACAGCAGAAATCAAGTGTATACTCTGTAAATGTCTCGCTGAGTCATGACTGTCTACAATTAGTGAAAAGTGTGAGTCCCGCCGGCTGAGTTGTTGTCGGAGCCATGTTGACATCATATCTACATGGACGGGACGGCCGACTCCTCTCCTTGCGTATAAAAGCTGTTTAAGTCAAGGACTAGAGAAAGTAAAATAACAAACCCACTGCTTATTTGTATGTTACGTAAGCGTTTTTAGATCACGGCCATTCCGTGTAAATGAATGTGCAATATGAAGCTACGAGCTAACTAAATAGCGCTAACATACAATGCAGGCCACAGGCAATTGCAGCTTGAGTCAAGGACAATTTTGTCCACCTCTTGCACTTTACTCTTTTGTGCGAACGCCAGGGGAGGGGGTTGGTGGTTTGTCGCTGGAGGAGAGCGGAGGCTTCAGTATGGTGGAGGTGTGGCCAAACAGCAGTTTGTTTTGGTTTCATGCTGGTGCTGAAGGGCGACATCTACTGGATCAAAAAGTCGCATATTCTTCCTTTAATGTAATATACTGAGGTAAACTTTGACACGTTTTTTTTTAACACAGACATTTCAATAAATGTATGGTCATGAAAATTTGTCTCAGAGTCATGGAAAACTATTGGCAATAATGTGTATGAACCCTGACAGAAGCATTTCCCTCAAGAAAAAAGAAAAGAAAAATGAGACTCACTGAAATCTGAGAAGCCCAAACCCCAACACTTGTATAACAGAAAGCTGAAACCAATTGCAGCTTGAGCCAAGGACAATTTTGCCTGTGAGAAAACCATGATGCTGCGTGCCACAGCAGTTCAGCGCCACACCAGTGGCAGTCATTTGCTGCTTATGCTGCCTTAGTGAAGCTGCAGTCTTATTCAGTCTCTTCCAATTGAAGTTTGAAGTCTATGCATCACTGAACAATTCAAACAATATGTGAGGAGGAAAAAAAAGAACAGAGACACTGCATTCTATATTGCAAGACTTTTTTTGTCAGCAATATTGCAAAGAAATAAATAGAAAGATTATTCCGAAGACATTATTGAGCTACACTGATTTCTTTGCTTAAAGGACACAAATACATAGCCGTGTTTTCAGCAGGGAAATAAGAGATGAATGAATCCACAACTGTTATTAAAGTGAAATAAAGTTAATCTAGCAACGCTGCAGAGAATTATCTTTGCCCGAAAATCTGATCCAACGTTTCGCTCCTAATATGGTAGTTATATCAAATATCAGATGAAGCACTCTCAATTGAAATCTTCCTTATGTGGACGATAATGACTTTCCTGCTTGAATCCAATTTAAGAGCCTCTAATGGCCCCATAATGTTTCCCCGCACGGCAAATTAACAGCCATGCACGAGGTTGTGGCACAGGAAAGAGACACTTTTACTCACTTTTAAACTCAGCGATTTTCCCTTTCTCCCCCTAGAAGAAATAACACATGCTGAGGCAAGGGCGCCTTGAAAAAGAGCGAGACACTGAAGAAATAAGACGTAATTACTATTAATATTTCTCCATGCACTGCTGGGTTTATTGCATACATGCTCTATTTAAATATTGGCTTTCACAAACAATATTGGCTTGTTAAAGTGCATTAATGAAACACAGGCAGAAAGCTTTCATCAGAAACCAGACATGGGCTTCTTTTTTTACCCCCAGAGTATGTAATAATACAGTCATAAGTGACTGTTCTGTGGAACGCTTTCATCTGTATGGCAGGTGAAATGACTGATCCTATCTGCTCATATTGATATCTATCACAGCCAATAACAGCGGGGAACGGGGAGTCTAGCCGCAGTGTGTTATCAGGCTTTATGTCCCATCATCTACTTTCATTTCTGAGGGATGTAAGGCTGTGTAGCTCACAAGGCTGACTCGCAGAGCTATAGGAACACCAGAGAGAGGTCAAAGGTTCCATTCAAGCAGCATTACTCTGACAGAGGCTTCGCATTTAACCTTTTTTTCAGACCCAAGCATTGTTCTACGGACTTGAGCAGTTCTTGAAATTCTTTTTTTTTTTTATTACAATACTCTGTTTAGTATCCCAAGAAATGACATCCATATCGGGCAGTTTTATTGCACAAACTTTTCCTCTTTTTCCACCGTTAAGGAGTAGTGTGCCCTTTATGTAGCAAAGCAGAACTTTCCACTTTTCTTTCAGGTAATCAATTTTAATTTCTGTTCAAAATCCACCAGTAAATGTCTGAATATTTTTAAAATCATTAGCATGTTTCAGAAACATTGGCCAATTTGATTTGTGATCTCTTCTAGAGGAGGTTACCTTAGGAGAGATGTGATTGAGATACGGGCGGCTGTGGCTCAGTTGGCACCATTGGAAGGTCGAGGGTTCGATCCGCAGCTCCTGCAGCAACATATCCGATGTATCCTTGGGCAAGACACTTAACCCCGAATTGCTCCCGTTGCTTCGGCGGCGGCGTATGAATGCGAATGAATAGGATTAGTTACTTCTGATGGTCTCCCTACATATCAACCACTGCCATCAGTGTGTGAATGGGTGTGAATGTGTAGGTGTGACCTGCAGTGTAAAAGCGCTTTGAGTAGTCAGAAGACCAGAAGAGCGCTATATAAGCTCAAGTACATTTACCATTTTCAAATTAAACCACTACCATCATACACATGTATCTACTGCAGAATTAAACACAATGAAATGAATCCAATCCGGTCTTTAATGTCTTTGAAATGGAACTGTGGATGACTGAAACAAGATATTTTGCATCACCAAGTATAAGCCCAGGGCAGCATGGTATTCTGCTGGAAAAAATGGTGTAGTGCTCTCTTCAAGTTGGGAGTGAGTCACTTTCACAAGTAAAAGAATTGAAGTATCTTGGGGGCTTGTTTATGAGCTGAGATTGTCTGACAGATTGATGCCATATCAGCTGTAATGAGGAAGCGATCCTGGCCTTTTTGTTGTAAAGATGGAGGTAAGCCTGAGGGCAAAATAGTGAATGAGTTGACTAGAAGGGAAAAAAAGAAGAGTTCAGACATCAGGAGTGAGTTGTGAGTTGAATCGCTGATCAGCCATGTTAGAATACGCCAGCTGAGGTGGCTTTGGAGGCCGTTTGGAAGGCATCCTACAGTAGATGCCCCCTTGTGGAGGTCATCTGTTGAGGTCCAATTGGTAGAATCAGTGAAAGTGAAACCAAGCCCTGCTGTAGTGATTACATGATGTACCTGGCCAAGATGCATGTTCAGGTCATCATGTTTTACCTTGGTGAGCTTAAGACTGTCCCTGTGGGGAAGACACATCAACCTCCATTAGCCTTCTGCCACTGCACCCTGTATTCAGGGTGTAAGGATCAAATTTGTTTTTCTGTATTTCAGTGATCCATCTGCTTCTTTCTACTTATGCTTTTGGTAGTCAGTAAAAATATCGCACTGTGTTTGTTGAATCTGTTTTTACAGTCAATTGCACAAAAGCGGGGTTTTTAGGTAGGGATGTTTCTTGTGGAATTGTTCAATGATGAAATCGTGAGACATGAACTAAGAAGTAGCCTTGAAAAGTGGATGGACCTGCCAATTAACTTAATCGGAAGGATACACTTGTTCAAAATGAAATGGTTACCTAAATTTCTATTTATTTTCCAAACCATACCTGTAATTCCTCCAAAACAATTTTTTACACGAACCAATGCTTTAATTTCCTCCTTCATTTGGTCAAATAAATTCCACCGGCTGAGCAAAACTCTCCTTTATAGCGACAGAACAGAGGGAGGGCTCAAGTTACCAAATTTAGAACTGTATTTCTACGCCTCACAGATGTTTTACATCGACCGCATAATAAATAACACAAATGAAGACCCCTGGATAAATATTGAAAGCAACCAATTAAGTCCCCACAACCTTTTTACTTCTCTGTTTACTAAAAACAATATAAAAATGTCCAACTTTGTCACAAATAGTACATTAAAATCATGGAATAAAATTAAAAAGATATTAGCAGTGCAATGTAGGATACCTCAGAACACACGTATCTGGAATAATCCATCAATAAAAATCCAAGATAGAGAACTCAACTGGGACAGTTGGAGTAAAAATGGAATTAATTACCTCTTGGACATAATTAAGAATAATAGTGTTCAGACATTTACAGAACTGCAGAACACATTCAGGTTGGAAAATAAAGAAGGCTTTAGGTATTTACAGCTTAGAAACTGGATTACAGAAAACTTTGAATTACAATATGATTTAGTGCCGGAACCCTTTGTAGAGTTTCTGGGTAAAGAGGGAAAAAAGAAGAAAATAATTGGCACAATATACAGCATGCTGCTTAAGGAACAATCTAAACTCTACTCAATGCAAATGTTGTATGACAAATGGAACAAAGATCTTAAATTTAAAGAAGCCGACACAAAGTGGAAAAAATGTGTATACCTCACCAACAGCATTACTACAAATGAAAATCTGCGATTAATACAATATAAACTGATGACAAGAATATATTACACAAGAGATAAAATCCGTAAGTTTTACCCTAACTCCTCTGATCAGTGTGTGAAGTGTGGATCCCCTGACTCCCTCATGCACTCATTTTGGTCGTGTGCTAAAGTGAACAAAGTGTGGAATGAGATTCAAGAATGGATGTCTGTTATATGTCAAACTAAAATAACATTTTCAGCTGAAGTTTGTATTTTCCAGAACGCTGAAAAAATACATTATTCTTTGGTATGGCAGATTCTGTTCTCTGCCCTCATTTACAAGAAGCTGATTTTAAAAAAACTGGAAACACAAAGAGGCACCCTCTCTTTATACTTGGAAAGAATTGATGAGATATTATTTGAACATAGAAAAGGCGTTATCTGAAGATTTTAACAAGGCTAAACAATTCAGCATAGTATGGAAGTGTATTAATGAAGCACTATAGAACAATCTGTGACATGGCTGGCAGGAGAGGGGGGAAATCGGTGGAGAACACAGGACAAGGACATGTATGTGTATGTATGTGTATGTATGTGTGTGTGTATATGTATGTGTGTATGTGTGTTTGTGTGTCTGTAGGTGTGGGCGGGTATGTGGGTGCGTGTGTTGATTAATGTCGTAGAGGGTGGGGGGGGGGGAAATGGGAGGGAGGAGGTTTGTGTAAGACAAACTAATGGGACATCAACTTGTCCCTATATTTAATTAATTATATATATATTTTTGTATTGTTTTGTTGTTTCATTATATGTGTTCTCTTTCTCTTTCTCTTTCTTTGTTGTGTCTTGGGAGATAAATGTAAATATCTCATGTGATCCTGATTTCACCCTTGAAAAGTGTAAATTAAGTTATATGTTATATTATTATTTGGTTGGTAAACACTTGTAAGATCATGTGAAGGAAAGCATGAAATTAATAAAAATAATTATAAATAAAAAAAAGAAATCGTGAGACAGACTTTGGATTATCTTAGGTTTATTTAGACGAGGTCAAACATGTTAACAGTCTTGCTTATATTCTGTAAACAGGTACGGTCTGAAAATTCCTTTCCATTCAGATATACTTCTAATGGGCTAGAAAGAAGACATTACCTTTACTTGAAAAACTGTCAGACATATACATATCTTCAGCCTAAGCGAATCATATTTCCTTTTCAGCTCACAACATTTGCTTGGCTCCTTTCAGAATATAGACCTGCTGCATTATCATGTGTTACAGCTACACAGGCCTAAAAGAAGAATTATGATAAGATAGTAGACAGATTTAAAATCCTACATTCAAAAAAGTTACCAAGATGAATGAATTCATGAAAATTCATACTAACACAGGTGTATTCAAAGTGAGATCAAAGTACCCAGGCTTCTTTTGAGTTTAATACAGCTCAATTTTAACACCCCAACAACTGTCTTTGCTTTCTGTTTATTTTTAATATGACAACTACACACGGTTGAACTCCTGCACATCAACACACCAACCCGCACTCTCAGGTCTTCTTCTTCCCTTCAACTCACTGCACCACCCTCACGCCTGTCCACCCTGGGGCCCAGAGCTTTCAGTCGATCTGCCCCGCACCTCTGGAACTCCCTCCCACCACACATCCGTAATATTGACTCTCTCTCCATTTTTAAATCTCATCTCAAAACACTTTTTTTTAAACTGGCATACTCGGTCTGATCATTCCCTTCCGGTCTCTTAAATCCACTACATCCTGTAAATGTGTCTTTTTTATGTTAATTTTAATGATGTGTTGTTACTTTGTTGTTTTTATCTCTGCTTTGTGAGGTGACCTTGAGTGTTTTGAAAGGCGCCTTTAAACAAAATGCATTACTATTATTAGTAGTACAGCTCTCAACTTTGAATATTATTTCAGTTGTAAAGACAGGAACTGTTATTAGATCAGATACTTCCACTTTATGAAAACATTTACAGAAATAACTTTAGTATTTGTCCAATAGGAGTGTAGTTCATTTGCTGATTTCATTTAATCAGTGACAAATATCTATTTTCTTCCGCTGTAAAACCAGCCGGCTTAATGAGACTTTGCAGCGTTTAATGTCCGAGCATTAAAAACATAATCCAAAGCCGTTAGATGATCATCACCGTTATTTTATGTATTATTGAACTGCTGAAATTCAAGGTCTTAATTTTCCCCTGAAAAACAAGAGGAGGGAGAATGGTGTGGGGTTCAGATTCTATTCATCACTGAATGGATAAAGGTTCTGTGATACGATGAAATGTGTTACTGTGACAGCATGGCTTGTTCATGTGGCTTTATTTATGTAACGTGACAAATGCAAATGTTTATATACACATAACGTTACATCTATTGAGGCTCTATCATAGACTGTTAATGTTAACGGACGAAGCCTGAGTCATGTCACCTATCTGTAATGGCAAGAGGCTGGAGAGGCTCATCATGCTGGAAATTCTATCTCAGCCTAACTTTCAGTCAACCTAATGACAGGCTGAGAGCCGGAGCTGAGGGGGGTTTGAAGCCTCCTGACAAACCGTTACACCGTGCCCACCTGTAAATCAGTATCCAATATCGGTTCTTGTATCAGACTGTAAACATATTTCTACTGTAAAAATGTGCTTTTTTGAATGTGGTGTGTATGTGACTTCCGGGGCTCTATGAGCCAGCCTCAAGCGAACACTTGACGGACTGCAGGATTGTGCACTTCCACACTGGCTTCATTTCAAACCGGAGGTCGCCGCTTGGGTTCTATACTTCCCGCGGAGAACATCGTGAAGAAATAACTACTGAAAGCAGCACTTTGAAGCTGAAATAAAGCAATTTCCTGCTTACTTCCGACTGATTTCTGTCACCAGTAAATGCTTTCTGCCACTCACTGTAACTGCAGTGACTCCCGCCTTCGGGAGATGTCACATGCGTACCCTTTAAATTAGCCAACTTGTCACATCATAACCTGTTTAATCATTTCTATTTTAACCATTTTATCATAGTTATTCAAGCATTCTTTGCACTCCTCACTATAGCACTACTTCATAACTTTCTCAAAGCCTTATTCATGTTTTTGTATTTTCTTATTTATCTTTAAATATATTTATAAATTCAAGCTTGTTCAGAGCAGTTTAATATTAAATGGTTGTTATCTTGTCAAATTTGTAATTGTCTTACTCATTTCTTTTTGTATGTAGGCTACATAAAACCAAAGTTGGACCATAGTCAATTTTATTTATTTACATCCCTGGCCCATGAAGCAGATTCTGATATTATTATCAAAAACCATCTACGGACTACTACATCACTGACATGATTCAATTCAACCCTGCATCAAAATATGTGCTTGCATATGTATTTGGCTAAAGATCAGATTCAGCCGCACTGTTGGCCGCAGCACTGAATCAATGCCTTTTAAAAATTTGCTCAGATGTTCTGGAGAGGATCCAAGCCATATCTATTCAGCTTGTGTATATAGCTTGGAAAGCAAAGCTCTCTCCAAGATAATTCACCATCTACGATGATGCTACATGACAACTCTGGCTGAAGCACTAATGGTTATATGGGGCTGATGGAGGCTGGCATATTGGTTACCACTAACAGCCCAATATAACATGATGAATTGGGTGAATTGAGAAGGCAAGCCAATTAGATATTCATGCTCGACAAAATGGATGTGCTCGGTTGTAATGAGACAACAGGAGCGTGTGTGTCTGTGTGTGCGTGTGTAAACAGCTGTTTGGATGTGGGGGGGAACTGGAGAGAGGAGAGTGAGAGGGGATGAAGAGAAGCAAGAAGAAAGGTTTCTGTAGGTGTTAGAGAGCTTTTAGGGGCGTGCGCGTTATATATGAGTGAACACACTATTCTCTGGACAAGCAGAACAAAGAGAAATAGAAAAAAAACAGATCACTTGATGAATGAAGGAAGGGTGTGATGAGCTGAAACAATTAGCAGCAGAATGAAGGGACAGCTTGGGGGGAAAGAGATGGGAGAAGATAAAACAAAAGGGAAAATATGAGAGTAAAAAGACAAAGTCAGCTAATCTCCTCTGTTGTCCCAGTGCAGTGCAGCTGCTTTTTTACCTCTAATAATGCTGTCCCATTAATACCACTTACTGGGCTGACACAACACTAATTACTGAGAGGAAGACTGGAGGAGGGATAAAGGTGGACCAGCAACCACAGCAGTCGCTTAAAAGACCCATCTCTCCCTCTGCACATATTTTACACACATGGAAGGAATCATGAATTCTGTAAGTACAAGTCTGTTTCTTTTAGTTCATTTCAATATAATACATGTAGTGCTACATGCATATTCAGAAGTGCTAAACTAAATGCCTATACATAGCATTCATAGCATTTGAGATGACATTTGTCCGAGGACGGTGTGTTAGTGTTCACACTAATCAAATGAACTGGACTTTGGGGGTCAAGTGAACTCAGATCCGTGCCCGGGCCCCTAATGTGAAACCACCCTTAAGAAGCAAACTAGCTATATTAAAATGAACATCTTTCTCAATTTCCTTTTCTTTATTTCCTTTTTTTTCAATATTTATGTCCCCAACTTAGGAACACATCAATCACACACTATATGTATTTGTAAAATGTCCATTTAAGAACCAACAGTTGTATAAGAATCTAATGGTACATTGTTCTTTGAAATTATTTAACCAACCCGTCAAGGCGCCTCCTAACAGCCTGGCCTATGAGAGCGGTTTAGGACTGACCCTTTCCCTTTAGCCGGTGTAACATTTGAAAAAATTGTTCTGCAGCACCCTGAAAGTACTTCTGTGTTGCTCAACAGTGTTTTCTTATAAACAAATACACAATTTAAAAGAAAGACAAGCACACCCTCTGTCCTAATAACACAATTCATTTGAAAACATTTTTTATGTAACACACATTGTTGCCTATGTGATTACCAAGAAGTACTGTATTTAAGAAGGGTTTGGTTGATCAGGGAGTTGACATTTAACCATGACCAATTTATTTTCTTTGACAAAAAATCATTCCTGGCCTCCCCTGGAGCAGATATTGAATCCGTCCATCTTGTAGTGGGGGATGGGCCAAGACATTGATGGTCTGTGTGTACAGCTTTCCCAAAAGGTTACTCCAGGTAATGCATGTAGGGGATCTCCACTGTTACTCATTTTCCTGTCAGGGCACCTGACATGCCTTTTTCTTCCCCCCTTGACACATTAACAATGGTTTTGTGGTGGTTTACTTTTTACTTGGTTACACTGTCAGTTTTACTTATGCTGCAGATTGACTAGCAAGACGAACGGGCTAAACAGACCTGAGGACGAGAATATGTTTACTGACGATGTATCCAAGTATAATTTACATGACCTTTTTAATCCCAGCAGCATATACAGCAACAGTACGGCAGTAGCAGCTCCTGCTTCCTTATGCAGCAGTCTTTGACATAACATCCAGAGTTTCCTTGGCAACTATAAACATTTTGTGTCTGTCATTGCGGCTCTATTATGGCGGCCCCCACGACAAGACACGACTCGAAAAGTCCATTGATAATTTTGTCCAAAGACATTTAAATTATATTTTCTACCCCAGTTAATTTGGCCACTTTGTGGATTTACTGTATGGGTCTGAACATACTGCATGTAGATGTATAATTGGATGATTCTTACAGCATTTCACATCCTCTTTTCACCCCACAGAGCTGTTGTTTCTAAACACATCACAATGTATTTTGTGTTTTGATCGTAGGTCAAGTTCAGATGACGTTTGCATGAATACATATGAAAATCGCCCCTAAGATCTATTATCCAGGCAACAAATGGAAGTCAGCTGAGGGCACATTCAATGGGCTCCCACCGAGAATAATACAGCATTTCTATGCCTATTTTCCAGCATAAGAACAGACAACAGCAGTGGTAGAAAAGCAGCGCAATAACCTTTACCTTCAGCTGTCAGAAACAAAGCTCCGGTGGATTTCTGCTGAACAGCAATCACATTGCTTTTTCTCCCCTCTCCTCATTCTACTCTCTTTCTCCTTTATACACACACACACACACACACACACGCACACACACACACACACACACACACACACACACACACACACACACACACACACACACACACGCACACACACACAAACACACACAAACACACACATAACCGCTGCTCTCAAGGTAACATGAAAGGCCCAGGCAGATACAGAGACATTTTAGGGCCCTCATCTATCTCCCATGGCCAGGAGCTCTAGCGCTTAGCAAATGTCAACAGAAAATAATGCACACACAAAGGCAATCTTATTTGTTCAAGAATCGCTCTAGGTCACCGCAATTCAGCCAGGCAACGCAGAGGGAGAGGAGCCACCAATACAGCAATACAAAGACCTGCTGCTCTCCCTTTCGTTTCGTTTTTTGACTCTCTTCTCTCTGTTCCCTGTAATTCCCCTTTATTTCTTTTTCTCTCTACCTCTGTTCCTGTTTATCCCTGCTGCTGTGAAACAAATAAATATCTTCCTGGTGTTTTCAAGCAAAAGCTCATCTGGTCAGTGCTTTTATTTCCGAATTCCTCTTCGCCGAATCCCTTTTTCTCATCCATCTCAGCATTTCCTTTCTTATAATCAGTTCCATTTTGATTGTTTTGATGAGTGTATTCCTCCGCATTATCTATTGCCATTGCACGGCAGGTAGCTAATCAACTAAAACATTCTCTCTCTTATTGCCACTGCAGATGAGCTGGCAATAGAAAAAATGGTGAATTCAATAAAGCGCACACCTCCGAGGGGCTTTCATTTGAATGATTGCTCTGCCTTGCTTCGTCTCCCTCTCTCATTGTGTTTATTTGTCCTCATCCGAACATATCCAGAGCACTTCTCAATGCTCCCTTTGTGTTGTTGTTTTCCTTCCTCACTTTATATTCATGCAGGAAAGAAAAAACACTTTGATTTTTTACAATGATGTTTCTCTTAATTTCAAAGTCCTAACCTAATAAGCTTTGTGTTCGGCAAAATAGCTCTGGTCTGTGTTAAAAAATTTGATGGTTTCCGGGTTTTAAAAGCTGTACAGGTTCCGTTATTGGATTAGCATTTAATACAATACACAAAAATGCAATCTTAAAGGAAGAATGTGCAACATTGTACACATAAATACAGCAGAAACAGGTAAATCCTCTGTAAATATCCCCCTGAGTCATGACTGTCGATGAGTGAGAAGTGCGAGTCCTTCTGGCTGTGTTGTTGTCAGGGCTGTGTTTATATCAGGTTTACTTGGGCGGGACGGCCGACTTCTCCCCTTCAGTATAAAAGCTGTTTTAGTCAAGGACTAGAGAAAAGAAGAATAACATTTTCACTGCTTATTTGAATGTCACATAAGTGTTTTCAGATCACAGTCATTCAGTGTCAATTTATATGCAAAGTGAAGCTACAAGCTAACTAAACATTAGTGCTAACATTAGCATGCTAATACAACAATGCAGGCCGCAGGCAATTGCAGCTCAAGCCAAAGACAAAATTGTCCACCGCTAGAGCTAAATGGTGCTTAATTATAGTGCGTTCCATTTGATAATTCCTTCATGCGAACGTAAGTGGAGGGGGGCTGGAGGTGTGCCGCTGGATGAGAGCAGAGGCTTCAGTATGGCGGAGGTGTCGCCAAACAGCAGTTTGTTTTGGTTTAGTGCTGGGGCTCAAGGGCAACATCTACTGGATCAAAAGTTTGCACATTCTTCCTTTAAGGCTTCTCTTTGAAAATGTTAAAGGTTTCGATAACTTTTTTTTTTTTAAATACATTTTAAAAAACGAACGCAGATAATTAACAAGTAACAGATGTGTTCCCAGCTCTGGTAACTAGAGAGTTAAAGATATTAGTTAAAACCCAAATGACTCTCTCACCACCACACTGCTTCATATATCTGTGTAAGTTGGCATTTATGTTACATTGATGGTTTTGGAAAGGGAATGCTATTTCATCACGGGAACATCATGGTCCAAAGACATGAAACTATAAGCATGCCACCTTTCTCATGTCCCTGCAGTCTCTAAGCTGAGTCAACAACTTTGCAGCATGCTTTATGTTACTAAATATGTGGTAGAGCAAGCTTGTGCTTTGTAGTAACAGGAAGTTTGATTGGATGGAAATTTAAGGCAATTAGGCTATTCTTTCACAGGACTCGGGCAGAATACAAAGAACCCTTGAAATTACCAAGTTATTTCATGCCTATTGACGCAGAATTGCGGACATTGCTTCCCATTTTTCCAGCTAAATTGGCAAGCTGGTGGAGATTAGTGCTGGGAACAAGAAGAAGAGTGGAGATGAGGTGGGAGGAGCTGGAGCAAAGACCAGAGACGGAGCTGTCATTGCAAACCGTTTGGGGTTATAAGGTACAGACCCTTTAAACACTCTTACCTGTCATCTTAATTGCTTTAACTGTCAAAGTAACGGACCAATTAGACATGGCTCTTTATCGAGTCGGCCCAGGAGGAGACAGGGGGAGAGGCAGTTAATATTTAAATTCTTCATTCAAATATTTAAAATCAAACATTGTGACTATGACATTAATTATCAGAAATAACGGCTATCTTGAGTGAAACAAGTGATTAGAGTTGTCAATTAGTGGAGTGAGAATTGGTGCATGAGGTTAAAAAAAAGAAAAGAAGGTAAAACCTTTTCAGTCATCAGAGTATTCCTTTTTTGGTATTCCAGGGAGGTGTGTTCAAAAACAGAGTTCAGCAACTGTCTTGCTCGGTCCTATCTCAGATTGTTACCACATTTCAGATGTTCTTTCAAACAATGGAACCAACGCAAAATGTGAGCTACTCCCATACAAAGATACTTAGCATACACAATATTTATTAAATAATTCATACAATGCATGCCTCAATATCCATGATGTACGATAGACATCAAGACCAGAACAAACATTCAACATTAAAAAAAGAGAAATGTTGAAATATATGTATGTATACTGTGCTTCAGAGCTACATGTTATTTACAAGTTGCTGGTGATGATGGTGACCCCTCAACCATACTAGAGGGGTACCAGCTTGTAACCCTTTAATCCATGTACAGTCACTCCTGGCTCAAAAGGAACTAAGCTGTCAGCAGCCAACAATTAGGTGGTCCACAAACCCATAGATGACAACACATGTACATGCTTAAAGCCAGCCTCATCCATCTTTCATTGTAGTGGAAGCTGTTTCTGGGAATGAGCCCTAATAGGTTTACTGTCTAAAAAACATCCTTTCTCTGAACATTAAACAAACTGCCCCGGTTGATCAATAACTATATTGCAGCAATTAAACTATTGGTGCAATCGATTACTGTTGTGGTGAAATACCATATTTAGTGGAATAAAAAAACTGAGTTCACATCTACACAATGTGATTACAAAATGTTTTTGTGTCGCACATTTTTAACATTATCCAAAAACAACCTTGCCATAATTTCTGAAGGGCTTTTATTTCTTTCCTCAGTTAAGAGGAGTAAAAATAAAACAAGTAAGGGTCAATGTGACATCCAATATAACGGAGATATATCCAGTTATCTGGATGCAGCGAAGACTAAAGTCATAACTTTAATTTTTTTTCATCTTGGCTTGTCTAACTTTTTCCTGTTGCTGTATGACTCATGTGTAGGCAAAGTTCAAGTAGCTCCCACATGTTCCAGTAATATCACTGCTAACACACTGAAGACAATACTAAGAAGGGTATAAATGAGAGGAATGAAAGCACTGACTTTCTCGTGAAGGAGGTTCTGTTGTTTGTACATTTGACGTTGCTCCTTTTGTGCCTTTGAAGTTAAAGTTGAGCTCATAGAGTAAAGGATTCTCAATGAATTACATTTGTTTTTCCTAGTGATGAGGACAGACATGATACCAGAGTCTGTAAGCACAAATAACTACATTTTGTGTGAACATTTGTTTCATTATATATCAAAAATCTATCCATCCATCCATCCATCCATTATGTTTACCGCTTTTCCCGTTTGGGTCGCAGGAGCTGGAGCCGATCCCAGCTGTCATTGTAAGAAAGGCTGGGTACAGCCGTGACTGTTCGTCAGTCAATCACAGGGCTGACATCTAGAGACAGACAACCAGCCACACTTACATTCACACCAGCAACATTTTAAAGTCACCAATTAACCTAAAGAACATGTCTTTGGACTGTGGGAGGAAGCCGGAGTACCCAGAGAGAACCCACACATGCACAGGGAGAACATGCAAGACTCCACACAGAGAGACTCCTGTCCGACGGGGATTTGAACCAGAAACCTCCTTGCTGTGAGTCAATAGCACTTACCACTGCACCACCGTGCAGCATTTTAAACTAGTTTTAGTTTTAATCTAGTTCTTTATATTTATTTGTTATATTTAATTGTTTTGTGGTAATTGGATCAGTATAACATTAGTTAACTCTGACATTCACGGCGTTTTTTACCGTTAATATTGATAAACGGCCAACGTTGAGCTGCATGTTGTAGTTGTGCAACAGCAATGATGTCATTATCGGCAGCCAGAGAAGTGTCAGACATGTTTTTTTTTTTTTGGGGGGGGGGGGTTTGTGCTGAATGAGTGCACTCATTATAGTTCACTACAGAGTACTCCCTATATAGGGAATGGTTAATAGTAAATGGATTTGAACTTGTATAGCACTTTTCTAGTCTTCTGGCTACTCAAAGTGCTTTTACACCACAGGTCACACCTACCCATTCATACCAATTCACAGACTGATAGCAGAGCCTAATACGCCGATGAAGAAGCGGGAGCAGCGGTTAAGTGTCTTGCCCAAGGACACATTGGACATGTAACTGGGGATCGAACCTCCAACCTTCCGGTTGAGAGATGACCAACTCTACCACTGATCCACAGCTGCCCACAGAAGGGAGAAGGGAATAAGTATGTGATTTCAGACCCAACCATTGACTTGCAGCAAAAATGGTTCTGACTGTCTTCAGGTCACTGTGGGCTTCTTTTTCTCTTAAATCTATTTAATGACATCCACACCTGGTAGCTTTAAACATTCCTGTTTGGTAAGAATGAAGACTTCTACACCACTGAAAATATGTTAACTATTGAAGACCAGATTTGCTCATTATTTTCATGGAGAAGTACTTCACTAACACATCAGCCAAACCAACCAACCAACCAACCAACCAATCAATATTACTAAATGTTTTACTCCCAGATATTATGATTGCCATTGTAAAGGATAGCAGCAGTGGACATTTTTTTTTATTCACAGAATATACTTTAATGGATTTTCCAAAAATCAGTGCGACAGATATTGATGCAACAATGTTCTCACTTCACATGCATCAATTCCAGTACAATGCCTATAATACAGAGGGCATTGTGAAGTCTTACTGGACTGTCCAGATTGTAATGGTGAAATATCTGACATGTTTGGGAATTATCACAGAGAAAGCAACAAATCATTGAGCTAGCATCGATTTTTTAGCAACTATTGTATTGAATAAAATGAAGCAGGGTCACTTGATGCCAGAGCTGCCATTTGACAAGATAATGGCACCCAATTCACTGTTCTAAAAAGGACTGTGATTTCTTATTCAAAGCCCCAATACAGGAAAGCCTTTGCGAAGTGGAGGCATGAATAATACACCAAAAGTATTGCAATTACTAAATGGTTTCTTATATATAGCAACATGCAACTTTTGTTCTTTTTTTTATAATGGCATTTATCTGTATCCTTCTTTATGTGTAATCAACAGCTACAAGCCAAAATGGACAGCAAGGCTTGTGGACATTGGGGTGAGGGATGGGTTTTTTCGGGAACCAGAAAGTAATTTAAAATACGTACACTCTGACACAGCTCCTTCAAGGTCACTTGTATTGCGTGGACTGCATTTAAAATCCTGTTCCATTTTGGGCATCAACAGGGCCATCTCTTGTTGGACAGTACATCAGTCACTGTAGGCTGCAGCAGTCCCAGTCTGAGGAGGACAGCCAAAGCTCTCAGACAAGACAACACAAGGTAACAGTTGTCATGTTGTCCACTATGAATGATGCAGGTGTCGTCTGGGTAAGGGCAGTTTTATTGCAGACCCTATGGTCAAAATGGCGAGGGGAAGGTGCATCATTCCCCCATTTTGACGACTAAAAGTGAAAAGTTAAAAGAATAGATTTTTTTATTTCTAGTATTTAATTTACCATTTTAATTGTTCACCACCTTATTGTAGTCTTAACCAACTTCTGTTGCACTTTGCCACAGTTCCTTCACCAGCACCAGTGTCTGTATCTTTCTTCTTGTACGTACATGTGTTCTCTGTTCAATCTCTTCATCGGTGGTATTTCTAACCTACTATTTCATTTTCAAAACAGATACTTAACCACATGTGGGGGGCTTTTATATGATGTAGCCCATCAAAACTATCAAAACAAACATGGTTATGTCACCAACTGACAGCATCAGATTTGTGTACTTACGAGCTTTGACAAAACAGCACAAGAGAAATGTTATTTGACAGGCAGGAGAGGTTGCACTGAAATCAGTGCATTTACATGAGGGATGCTACAAAAGTGTGTACTTCAGTTTTCACTTATGCGTTGATCACAGATTGTTCAGTTCTCTCTCACACATTACAAAACGATGAAATTGGGTTGCTGAATATACTTACTAACAATAAACCCAGGTGCCCTGTGTATATAATGTCGATGTACTGGAAATTCTAATTTCACCTTTTCAACATTTGGCAGGGGAACAAATGCTGTTTGAAGAAAAAATGTGCAACTTTTTGATCCAGTGGATGTCGCCCTTGAACTCCGGTAAGAAACCAATATAAACTGCTGTTTGGCGACAGCTCCACCATACTGAAGCCTCCGCTCTCCTCCAGCGACACACCTCCAAGCCCCTTCCCATCGCGTTCAAGAAGTCAAGCGCAAGCGGCGGAAAAAATTGTCCTTGGCCCGGGCAGCAATCGCCTGTGGCCTGCATTGTTGTGTAAGCAGGCTAGTGTTAGCACATTTAAGTTAGCTCGTTGCTTCATATCGCATGTAATAAACACAGACTCTCTGTGATCTAAAAACACTTACCTGACATTCAAATAAGCAGCGAGTATGTTATTCTTCTTTTCTCTAGTCATTGACTAAAACAGTTTTTATCCGCAAGGGGAGGAGTCGGCCGTCTCGTCCATGTAAACACAGCCGACAACAACACAGCCAGCAGGACTCGCGCTTCTCACTCATTGTAGAAAGTCATGACTCAGAGAGATATTTATACAGGAAATACTTGATTGCTGCTATGACAAATGGAAAAGGGTATTGCGAAGAGAGCTGCTATATTTACTGTATGTGTATTCTTCCTTTAAAGTAGCTTTTGATGCCAAACTGATTGCATAATTCCCCAAGACCAGAATGGAGACATGGTTCTTCATTATAAAACTGATATTTATTTTGTTTCATGGAATCATTTTTTTTAATACATTTTTTTATAATATTTCCTTTGAGACTGTTTTTTCTTATGGATTAATTTTAGTCCAAACCTCTGTTAGGTCTTTGAAGTTTTCCATTCACAATCCTACAACAACCCCAAATAAAACAGCAAAGTCTGTCTTAGCCATTAGAATGATAACACTTTTAAATTAAAGTGCATGAAAAAAAAAAACTACAACATAATATAACATAGGTTACGATATACTCTGGCAGCCCGTCTTTCCCAATTTCCCTAAAAGTCATTAAAGCTCATTATTACATTTTTTTTTGCGGTTGCTATGACACATTTTTCAATACTTTTAACAATTTTCCTAAACTCTTAACACAGTTAGCACAACATCCGTCTGTATAGGCTATACAATTAACACATTTCACCATTTTGCCAATTGTGTGTTGTAGGTGTGTTGGTGCATTAAGAGTTTAGGAAAATTGTTCAAAGCATTGAAAAAAATGTTATAGCAATTGTAAAAAAACTGTAATTAACAAACTGCAGAAGAGGGTAAAAAAAACAACCTTGACGCTCCAACCATTCTGTGCTGACAACAGCAGAAGAACCAACTGGAGAGCATCAACCTGGGCCTTTTGTCAACACATCTGATGTGGGCCTATTTATTACTTCAATGCAATTTAGGAAAAAAAGACAACATACTAAATTTAAAAAATACATACTCTACTACACAAACAGAAAAACAAGATTCTTGGACATAAGCACACACACATGGACCACACATAACCACACATAATGCTCCCAGTCCTGCTCTGCTACCTGACATATTAAGGTTGTTCATGTCAGAGCTTGACTTTAACAATCTCTTCTAAGCTGCTTATCCACCAGGAAATAAGACAGGTGGACACACACTCGCTGACCAAGCCAACCGGTGAACCGTGAGCAGTTTGAAGTCACAGAAAACACATATTAACTGAACCCCAGTAATAAGAAATGGGACTTAAGGCCACTTTCAGTCTTCCTAGCCATCGTATACATTCTTCATTGTATTGAAGAATGAAGCGAACAAACTATTTGGAGAAGAAAGCATAACTTTATACACTTGATCTAATGCCCTCAGTTATTAACTCCAATTCAGTTTCAACTGGCATACAAGCAGCTCTTACGCTCTGAAGAGATGGAGAAATAAGTCAGTAAATGCAATACATAACTGAACAGCATTCGTGTTTTGCCAGCTTTGTTAAATTTTTACGAAATCTGACAAGACAGGAATTGGGAATATTGCTTTTGTTTTCCACTTAAAGTCAACAAGCCGACGCCAAAAAATAATCCTTTGCACGCAAGAATGAATGCTTCTGTGAGAGGTGCTCAAGAGCAAGCAAAAATATTTACCTGTCCATTCCCAAAAACACTCGGCAGTATTGTCGTGAGGCAGTTCAGGATTCTCTACCAGGTTTCCTTTGCAAAGGGGCTTGATTGCACTTTAGCCGATGTTAAATAAACCCTTGTATTTATACTACCAGGTCTCAGCAAAAGCACATGTAAAATGCAACGACACAAGATTAGAGACAACTGTTAATTCAAACAAATATGATGACAAAACAAATCAAAAAAAATACTAAAACATTTCTTGGCTTCAGTTAAATGTTGTGTGGATGTGGTCGACCACTTACCTATCTTTATAACGGTATCTTTGACTGTTTATAATACACTGGATATAGGACATATGGAGGCGCCTCTTTAGGGAGTTTTATGTACTTTATGCAAACCCTATGTGATCGTGTTTCCTCTTCGTACATTATTATATGTATAGGTGTAAATAGGGGTTGTATATATTGATTTTTTTTTTCTTGGCAAAACTAAATGAAGACAATAGTGACACTAATGACAATGATGTATGGGTTATGTAGAACAAGTTGGAGGGGGGTACTTAATAAGAACAATACTATTAATACAAAATGTATATAACAATAATTTTAGCAATAACTACACAGAAAGTAAATAGTGCTTATTATTAAAGTGAAGTAGTTCAGAAGGGTAAATGAATAATACATTACAAACAAATTATTACACAAAAAGACCTAAAGTAGACCTTGCATATTTTTCCTCAACCATTTCCTTTCCAATTGTACCTGGTTTTATATGACAATCTATAAATCCTGCTTCTTTCCCCACCCCTTCGATCCATTCCCCTCCCTTTTTGTCTCTAAAGAGTGGGGTCACCTCACCTCAATGAAGTCACTCACCAAGCATTAGAACATCATTTAAGGATTTACCACTTTAGATCAGGCTATATATTGCTGTTATTACATGGATTTATGCTCTCGCACTTCCCATTTGGGTGAACACTTTGTGGGGGATTGGATTTGAATATCCCTGCTATGATTTGCGTGACGCAAAGGTGGCTGAGTGGAGCTCACCTTGTTAACTCAGACAATTAAAGTCCTGTCATACACACATATCCAGGCTATTATGAAAGGTGTGGAAGAATACAAATGAGCATGGAGGAAAATCTACCTCAGTATTTATGGTTGCAATGTTTACACTAGGCTCTGAATTGACAATGTATATTTTGGACCATTCAATGCAGAGTTTTTTTTCACATCTCACCTTGCTTAACTGAACATTTTCTAAAAACTTTGAACCACTAAGGGACAATCACTCAACTTAATTCCTGAACGTTGAGAGAAAGTTGAGAGAGGCACTGCACATATTATTGTTTGGTCCATTATGTTAGGGGGCATGTAGTATTGAGACAGCAATTATATCTGTACTGACCATAGACTGTATAAAAGTTGATGTAGTTTCCTTGAGGTCAGCCATTGGTTTCTGAAAAACGTTTTGAAGCCCACCGATGGCGGTTACCATATAGGACTACACAGCAGACTGAAGTCTCTTTGTACAGTGAAGAGAAAACATACATTGTGCTGCATTAATAAACTCTGTTAACTGCTCTTTGGTCAGATCTACTCGCTTATTTAAAGCATGTGGAGGCATTGATCATGTTTTTGCCTATTTCAGAGTGTGCATGAAAATATGGGAAAGATCCAACTGTTTGTGCAGACAGACAGATCAGCTTCATATCTCCTCGTCCTATATTAACTGTTCTACTTCATGTCATAAATTACACTTTGATCACATCTTTGGATTTGTCTCCTCCTACTCTTCGCTCCTCAATGCACCTGTAGCCTTTACAAAAATTAAATGTATCTTCTTCCCTAAATGAATTTGGACACGTGCATCTGTATTTACATGCCACAGCTCGTATGCATAAACTACATCTTCCCATATTGGAATGACAGGAGAAATAATTAAAATACAGATTTCATGATACACAGCGGAGAAATATTAAATCAGTCACGTGATCGTTACTGTGGATGTGGGGAGGCCTCCCTGCCCCCTCCCACGGACTATCTCCACGGCAGCTGTCAGCCATGTTTGTTTTCATTAAGTGGGGATGACTCCCGCTAACGCCAGTGCAGAACTGTAATGAGCATGATGTCAAAGTTGCATGCATTCAGACCTGGCTGTTGATGCTGAGGTTGCATTGCAAAAGATCCATGATTAGTTTCCATGTGACTGGTGCTGTTCAAACTGTCATTAAAAAAAATCATATCTGGGTCACATATACGCAAAAGTCTTGGATTATGATCACGTTTGTCCTCAGTGTGAACATAGCCTTTGAGGGACTGGCAAGAGCTGCTAACTGAAACACAAATGTAAATGATCTTTGTTTCAGCCATTTGAAATGCTATTTCTCACATAAGACAATCACAAACTGATAATTGTTTTGACAAAACAAAAGGTGTAGTCGTTAGCCCTTCAAGCCAATCTCAGATAAAACTCAATTCAATCTATAACCACAGCAATACAATTGAGCAGGTGAGCAGCTTCAAATATCTAAACTTTTGGTCAACACATTACAGGTAAGAGCCAAGTGCATGACACAGACAAGGGTTAGCTGAAGTGGAAAGAGTTATTACTGTTTCAGGGATTTTGGATGTTGGTGCTGATGCAGGGGAATGGGATCCCAGCAGGAGGGGAATTGTTGTAGTGATTGAACAGGATGGGGAAGGAAGTGCGAGCTGCTGTCAGCAAGGTACACACATGTTGACTGGTTGTTAAAATGGAGGCTGATGGGCTCTAGGTGAGTACAGGAAAGGTAAGAGTGTATGCAGAAAAAGGAAAGACAAGAAAACATATGTAACAGATCTGGGCAGGAAGGGAAGTTGCAAGACAAACTGATGGGGAGTGAATAAAGAGCTGTGGTAGATATGCTGCGGAAGAATGGTCTGTTAAGAGTCAAGTGAGCAGACTGGGAGTGGTAAACAGATTACATGCAGATGAGGTATAGACAGGCTAGCACCACAAACACAAGACAGGACTAAACAGTAAAAAAAAAAAACAGCAAACTTCCAGAGACAAACTCTGTTACGTCTCCACGCCATATGGGAACTCAGAACCCTTTCCCCTCGTCCCCCACCCTGTGTTGTTGTTTTAAAAGAGCATAATTGAACCATTTATGATTGCCCTGCCGTGTTAACCAACTCTAACTACCACAAACTTATCAGTATTACTCATACACCCTCCGAAATAATTTGTTCTCAAACACAAAAGAGAAAAAGTTTCGAATTAGGCTGATCAGCCCCTCAAAAATACTTTACAAAACTATCATTCAATCAGATAAAAGCGACTTTAAAAACAGGAAGTGCTTAATTTTTTTGACCGCTATTCCAGGGGGCGTGTCCAGAGTTGGCCACACCAGGTGCCACACCAAAATCCTAAACTAGGAATGGCTTTTCGCCTTGTCTTTTATGTTCAAATCAAGTATTGGGCAGTGTTGGAACAGGCTGGTAATAGTTTTATTTCTCAAACAAAAGAAAACTAAATAAGCTAAGGAGATGGATAAGAATATGTTGCCATTCTCTTGTTACTTAAAAGTAGATATGATAAGAAGAGATAGAAAGGGTTAATAAATACAATGTTTAGATTTGTGTGAGCACACAAACGTTATGCCACCCTTGCACACATCAGTGTCCCGGTTGGGCCACCCCACTCAAAATAGTCCGGACACGCCCCTGCAGTACGCCATAGCAGCGCTGAAAGAAACAGCCTCCCTTACAATCTTGGGAGCTGTGAAGCTAGCTTGGGGATCAAACACATGAAGATTTTTTGTATCTGTCAGTGTGATGCTGCGTGGCTCTGGCTTTGAAAACATATCTCCCTATGGGACAACATATCTTAATCATCTTAATCCAGACCTTCAGACAGTTTATAAGCCTCTTGTTAGAATAAAAAAGTCCTCTCATTGTTAATAGAATGTGTTTATTGACACACCCTTGATGAATACTGGCAATATGCAAGGCAAACAAGGTGTGTCAAGGACTGCCAGTAGATACTCCCTCAACTCATTTAGCATTATCTCTGAGGGCGGCGGACACAATGTGCTGTTAGCTTTATAATATTATGCAAGTGTCAAAATACAGTCCAATCAAATGAGAATAATAACCACAGGCGTTTTAATGGGATTCAGAATGGTGTCACCTGAGAGCATGCTTGTCAACGTGTGTGTCTTTGTATGTGTGTGTGTTTGAGTGTTTGAGGGTCCATTCATGCGGAATCTCTTTTACCTCTCGGGAGTTCACACACAAGTCCCAATTCTATTAAAATGCTTCTGCAATCACTTTAATTTTCAGTTAAACATACTGAAGCAATTTAACATGATGAGGTGGTAATAGGGGGGAAAGCAAGTGAATCTCTACTTTCAGATAGTCACTGAAGAAAGGCCTGAGACTGGCTTTGTTTCACATTGCCTTACAGCTTTCCACTGCTCTTATCAAGCCTGGAATGGACAGAAATAGAAAAACACAGACTCTATGTATACAACTGTGGTTGCTTGATAGGCAGTACCGTGGAGATTTGCGTTTGTAAACACAATATACGTTAATTGTCCAGTCATTAGTCCTGCATTGACTCAATCCTAACTATGCATGCTGTCCCCAATGCATGCTATGGTCCCCTTCTCAAACAACTAAATACAATGTACGAATAACTAGCAAAGGCAGCTAATAATATGTCAATCAAGTCTATTGTTGGTCAAATGCAAAGGCAAAGGAAGTATGACACTTTAAAAGAGACACAAAGCTTCAGGTTTGGCAGGGTTATGGCTCCTTATAAACATTCCCTAACCAATCATTTCATGTTTTCCTTACCTAAAGACTAAAAAGAAAAATGTTTTAATGTCATGTCGATTGGCGTGAAAGTGAATGAAGAACAATTGAAAAAGGTGACTGAAACACAACAAACCGGCAACACAAGGGAGGACTCACAGGGATTAAACACACAGACAATCAGGGAATAACGAGACACAGGTGAGTTCAATCAGGGCGGGGCTGACATACAGGATGGGAAGCATAAGGAGCAGGATCAGGAATACAAAGACAAGGGTAATCGACAAATCGCACCTTTGGGTCGCCGAAAATGCACCTTTTGGAAAAACTCCTTCCATGGTGAAGATTTTCAGAAACTCCGTATAACGTGTTTTATGTAGACGGGGAAAATAGAGTTTTTAGCTTGTAAGGTCACACTGTGTGCTGATTTCTCCTCCGTTTGACGTCACTGTGCGACGCTGTCACTTTTGTTTACATGAGATTAGTGTGATAGCAGACGTAACCAAACTAGTGCTGGTGTTAACGTTACAAACTGGACTTTTTACACGCTTACACATACATACATAGTTTCTCTCCTGCTGTTGACGAGCAAGAGTCGCATGAATGGACAACTTTGTAAAATGAAGTGGTCATTGCAGAGGATTGGCGAGAACATTTTACATGTCAAGGACATCGTTTTTGACTGAATGCTCATGACAGCCTTAACAGTGCATTTTGCATTTTCATGTGGACGAAGGTGTTTTTCAGAACTTAGCATGAGCGGACGGGATACATTTTTTTTCAATGGAGGAGGAAAACCTCAGTTTTAAAAAAACTGTCTCATAGGAATGAACTGTAAGGAGAAATAACAAGAAAAGGAACAGAAAAATGTCTGGATGGCATGTCATGTATGTTTACACCATGTACTGCATGGCAGCTCCTTAAAAGTGATGCCACAACATTTGGTGCTCCTCCAACTAGCCAACTGCAGTGTAAGTTAAAAAGCTTGCCTCCTCCATGTTAACAGATGGGACATGGGTAAAACTATAAAACCAAAATAAACATCAAAATGTTTTCCTGAAATATAAATGCAATCGTTATCTTAGTTCTTAGCATGCTGACTTATGGCTAAGTTGTTTTTTACGAGAAGTTTAAATTCATTTAGTTATCTGATGCTGTAAAAAAAAGGTCATTATACAGGTGTGTTAAACATTTGATTCAGATTGGCCAACAGGCAACGGTCTGCTATCCTTTTCATGGGATGCAGACTCTGGAGGACTAACTGTATGAATCCATGGAAAGAGGTCCATTTAATCTGACACCAGTCAATGATTGGAAATGGATAAATGAGAGGATAATGATGAAGGAAAGATGTTAAAGAAACATAAAAATGTATGCTATGATAGAGAAATCTACAAAACTGAAGATGGCCCATGATGTAAACACAGAACAGAATGTTGTATGGGATACTGTGGTGTGTAAAGACTGGTGAATGGAAAAGAAAATGTCAACAGACTCCGACAATGACGAGGCAGAAACACTCACAGGTGCTACGCTGATTCATGCCGACCTGTTCACCGTGTTTCACTTCACCATCAGGGGAAATGTTCGATTTAATGTGAGGAAAGAAAGCTGATTTAGCTCATTTTAGGAAGACCGCAGAGTTAACCCTAGATTCCAATGGACTATTTGCTTAGCGGAAAAAATAAATCATTTTAGATCAATACAATCATTTACAAATAAATATTTCATTTGAAATGATTGATTCCCTTAGTTAGTAGCTGCGTATTGATAATGTGTAGTGATCTGGTTGGTATATCAGAATGGAACCCTGACAGGGTGAGCAGGACGGGTCTTGTCTCACCCTTAATGCATAAAGCTGTGATTGACAGCTCTGTTGACAAATGCATCCCCTATAGCACTGTATGCACTGGATTGTCAGGGTAGAGGAAGGACACAGCACAGAAGACATTAAAATTTCCAAGTTAATGTCTGGTTCAAACCAACGCTATATCCTCATATGCCTTTACTGCATATCGTTAAGTGATATGTGTGCTTCAGTCAGTGGAAGAGACAGGACTAACATTTTGCAGCTCCACCAGCTGATCTCTAATTTGCTCCATGACATTTCCAGTGCAATATGTCCGTGCCTGCGGATATTTTGGCTTCACTTTGGTACAACGGAAGGAGGTGGAGACACATCGTTCATCTTTATCCATTCATATACGCACTTGGCCAATGGAGCATATTGCTAGTTGAGTTATTCTTTTCATCGTAACAACAGATACTTTTAATATTGAACAAAAAAGTAAATTAAAATAACTTTCTTTAATAACTTGTATCAACCAAGCATTGAAATAAATGCTAAGAAAAATCAGTGAGGTAACTGTACCTTTTAGCTTCATATAAAGAAGCTTTCCTTTCTGGTGATTTGAGGATTTCCTTCTCTAAATATCTCTGCATGGCCTAGACTTTCATACATTTCCATTCCTCTCCTCTGCACTTATCCTTCTGCAGAGGCACACAGAAACAGAAACACAGACACATGCTAGGCCTAATCCTGAGGAGCAGTAGCAGTGCAGCAGGCAGTGTCTTCAGATGTGTCTTGATCAAGGCAGCAGCTCTGTTCTTTGATGTCTAACATGATTAGCTTTTAGGGAAACGCTGGATCTTTCATAAAAGTGTGTTGGCGCCCTCGGCAGGGGGCCGTTTAGGGAGGCATCACAATCAGTACAGAGAGCAGAGCGCAGAGGGAACAAGGGGGAGGGGATGAATCAAGCAAATGACTTCTATATCTTTGTGTATAGGCCCGGCGAAGAAGAAGGTGTGAGGAATAAAGCAAAATACAAGGGAACAAAAGGATAGGAAAGATGGAAGAGCCTTTCATATGTAGACATAACATAAATCAGTGTCATCTACAAATGTATACAAGGCTGTCCAATCTTTTTGAATATACTAAGACAGATTAGAAGATAGGCAAATGACAAAATCCATCCATCCATCCATTATCTATACCGCTATCTATACCCAGCTGTGATTTGGCGAGAGGCGGGGTACACCCTGGACTGTTCGCCAGTCAATCATGGGCTGACATATGAAGACAAACAACCAGCCACACTCACATTCACACCTACGGGCAATTTAGAGTCACCAATTAACCTAACGAGCATGTCTTTGGACTGTGGGAGGAAGCCGGAATACCCGAGGAGAACCCTATCATGCAAGGGGAGAACATGCAAACTCCACACAGAGAGGCCCTGTCCGACGGGGATTCAAACCAGGAACCTCCTAGCCACCGTCCATCTTTTGTCATATTATTAGTAGGTCAGTCTAAAATTGCAGTATATTAAGCTCCTAGATGCTTCAACTTGAACTGAATCCAAACAGAAATTTTGATTAGATTGCAGAAAATAAATGGCTTCAGGGAGGACAGAGAGCAACACAATCAATGTATTCATAGGCAAAGGAACATGAAAGTAAGCTTTGAGTATATTTGGGATCTGAACCCGTGTTTATGAGCTTTAAAGTTTAAATGGTTATTTTATATGTTTTCTTAAGCATTGATGATTTATGATTTGCATGGGAGCTCCTGAGCTCACATGTCTAAAAGGTTCCTCTGGATTGTTGGTGTGAAAAACACACAAGAAATGTAAAATAATGCAGTACAATTTTTGCAGTACAAAAAATAGACTTAAGATACAAACACTGTACTATGCACAAATGACAACTGCAGTTATGGTGGTTGCATCTACTGTACAAGTGTTTTGAGACGTCACATACAGTACACACCCATTCAAAAAAGCAGTTTTTTACAGCAGAAATCTACATGTTTACAGCCTGGTTCAACCAACGAAATAGGACTGATTAGCTCATGTCTCGGTCGGCACACATTGTAAAGGGGGTGCATTTTTTTTATTTTATGAAGGATTCACAATAAGGTGCATAGCTGACATGATTGGCAGGTGGATGCGATGTAATGGTTTGTCAAGAGGCTTAAAACCTGCCTCCGCTCCAGCTCTCAGCCTGTCATAGGTTGACCGAAAGTTAGGCTTAGACAGGATTTTCAGCATGGTGACCACCATCGATGGGACTCCAAAGCCCCCTGCAGTAACAGATCGGTGACATAACTCAGGCTTCGTCCTTTAGTATTTACAGTCTATAGGATAGCCCAGTGGTTTTTCTGCATGCCCCTTGTACAGAGGCAATAGTCCTTCCAGTGGGCAGCCTGGGTTTTGACTCCGACCCTTGGCTTCAATCTATAGGCTCTCATCCTGGTTTCCTTCTCTACCTTTTGTCCTCCTCTACAAGGCTTAAAAGCCCAAAAGATATTCTTAAAAAAGACAACACATTTTAATCAGTTATAAAACATACATAACTGATAAAGAAATCATTGTATACTCTCTTTTACATCAGTTTGTGTTGATCTTAATCAGTTTGCTTTGCTGCTCCTCCTAAAGAAGCCTGGAACTATGTTCTGAGTTACTCATTATTATTGATTTACTATCGATCTGAACATAAGTACATGTTTTAACATTATATAACATGAGTGTGTGGTACGTATATGATGTCTTAACATCAGGATTCAGACATTCATTTTGAATTGGTGTTGCCATTGCCTAAGCTGGTAACTCATCCATAACTAGTCCATTTCTCTTGTAACTTATCCACTTCGGGTTTCTCTTGAGCAATGTCCTGTTCATTGTGGTGAAAAAAAAAGATCTTGTCCAATTTGCCTTTTTTTTTTTTTTTTTTACGAACCCAAAGTTTTGCATCTTGGCTTAACTTTTTCTGGCCCTTGGTTTACAATTCATGTGGGGTCATTTTTGTTGCAATGTCAGGTATCAGGGATGGTCACTCCCATCCAAGGTCTCACTGCAGTCTTTTTGTTCTTTCTTATGGCAATCCATTGTCTAAAGCCTTGGACTTCCAGGATTTTGCAAGTAATTCAGAACAGCCAATGCTCTAAAGGGCCTTTAAAATAGGATGCGGTGTGCGCTGCGCTTGCCGCGAAGTAGGGCGCAAAGCAGAAGGGGAGCGCACACGAGCAAAAAAGCAACAAAGACGTTGCCAGGTGACTGAAACAATAGTCGGGGAAATAGCTACTTTTTGGGTGCACAGCATGTTTGTATTTGTCCACTATTCAGTAAGCCCTGCTCTCTCTACTACTGAGGCGGAGATGAGCAGCAAAGAAGAAGAGGGTGTGTGTTCATTAAATCTTCAGGGCATGACTGGACTTGAGGGAGTTTAAGCTCGTCCAGAAGCTTCAGCTCTATAACGACCACTTCACAAGCACGACACACATTTCTGCTGCTGTTTTAAACACACGTGGTACACCCACAAAGAAATTGGACATTTATTTTCAAACTAGAGATTTCGCTCCGATGTCCTGGTAAGTCTGTAAACTAGAGCTCAGGAGAGTGGGACACCATTTCCCTCCTATTGGATGCGCGGAAATGACGTGACGGATTGGAATTAATTCAAGTTGAAAATGTTTAAACTTCTGCGCAGCGCGAAAGAACGGCAAGCAAGTACTAGGGCACAGATATGCTCTTGCGTGGAGCAACACATACTGTAGACAATGTATAAACTTGACAGTGGCACACAGCGCCCACAGCGTCCTATCTGAAAGCCTTTAAGGCTGACTTTGGTAAATTCCTTTTTTCATGTCTTTGTATACCTACAGAGGCATGCATACTTTTTGATGTGTGCTTCTGCAATCTGACTTTTTATAGTCTGTTTTTAAGGCTTTATTCTTTATTCTGTTTTATTCTTTGCACAGTACAGCACAGGAATAATCATCTCTTGGAATGGCAGAATGATTAGCTTTTCATTGTCCACATTGCCAATCAATTGATAAAAAATATATGTTGCAGAGTAGCAAACTTTTAAGTATTTAAAATGCTGTCTACCTTTGTTGTTGCCAGCATTCCAAGCTGGCCTTAACTAATATTCCCATCCAGCTCTTTTCCAATAAATCGATATCCATGACAACTACTTTACATTGACTATCTGTTCAGTCTCTAACCGTGCAAAGTCATCTTCAGGGTTTGAAGACAATTTTGTCTTAAGTTGAACAGGATCTCTTACAAATAAATTATAATAACACATAAAACATCACTATGGGGAAGTACATTTTAAAATCAAGAACAGGAAACATAAACCCATCCTCAAGCATGGTCAAAGGAAACCCAGAGAATGACTGAAAAAATGAGATAAGAGTGATATAAAGGAGAATTACAGACTTGGAGGAGGCTGGTGGAGACCAGAGGAAGAAGAAGACATGCAACACTAATCCTGTATCGGCCTAACCAATTAGCTCACTGTAGCTGCTTGTAATTCCACCAAATAACGGGCCATGGTTCGTAAGGGGAATTCAATTAATTGCTATTTTGATTATATTTGTCTCTCCCTCATGACGTATTTATCTCTGCCGCTGTTTCAATTTCTCCTGGAATTATGTTCATTTACATGCACCTCCTGCTAATCCGCCTCTATCTGTTTTAATGAAGCTAAGGAGATTAACAAATTCTCTTTTTCCCTTTCCCTCTCTAACACACACACACACACACACACACACTCACACATGAACGTGCAAAAACACACACACAGTACTGAGTGTGTACTGATATATTGAGCCAATATGAGCCGTATTAGGAATCAATCAAATGAACCAGCCTGTGTCATCCATTTAAAATAATGATAACCATTAAATATCAAACCAATAATGATGTTATTGTTTCATGGATTATTGAAATAAAGACTGCATATCAGAATAAGTTGACAGGTTCGGTCAACCAAATTTGTTAAAGACATATTCTTGCACTTACCATCTTCTATAAGCTGTAGCTTTAGAAATGAAGTCAATACTATATAATATCAATTCATGTTGTTAGTTAAACTATAGCTGGGTGTTTTTTAGCACCTGGGAACTCGTGGATAAGCTGTTCATCAAGAAATTAAACAAACTCGGTTGAAAATGTCCATCAACAGAGATGTAAACAAAGTGAAAGCAGTAAGCTTTGCAGGTTTTTGGGTGGTGTATTTCATCACTCAGGACAGAGCCAGGCTAACCGTACGTCCTAAATTACTTAGCCAGGCTAACCATGTCTTGAATCCTGCTCTCTACTTCATACCCATATGAGCTTTTTTAACAAACTTTATATATATTTTACATTATTCCCAGTTTTAACAAATCTCTGCTTGTGGTAGTATATCCGTTAGTTCCCCTGTTCACAGCATTTCATGAAAATTGAATTGTACTAATTTAATGCTGATTTTTTTTATCATGGTTTACAGTTATGTGTCTCTGAGATTTCTGCTTTAACACCAGATTTATTCTCATTCACTGTTAAATGCCAAAATCAGTCCAACCCTAATCAAGGTAAAACCATTGATCCAGACGTGCAAGGAAAAAGGCTTGAATCCATTCGATGAGTCAGTGGTGGTGCCTAATCAAAAGCGACGTGTAGCTCATAAACTCTGTATAAAAGCAGCACACAGGCTGTTCAAGGCAGAATTAATTCTGTTTAGTTGGAAGTTTGTTAGCCACCCCCACACTATTCCAGGTCCACATAGCCTTGGAAGATGAAGGAGACAAAGAGAGAGAGACAAATGGAAAATTAAAGAAATGATCTGTCCGTCTGCTGCTAAACTGTTTTTCGTTGTTTTTTATAGCAATGACAATAAAGATGTACATGTAAATGATGTATGTTCAACAGTACTACTTACATTTTTTTAGAATTTTGTAATGCTACAAACAAAGATATTTCTGTAGGAAAAGCATAGGAGAAAATAAATAAACACACACTTTGGCTTTGACATGGACGCATGTATGAATACTCTGTCTGATGGCAAGAGGGGAAGCAAAAATAGTAAAGAATGGAGGGATCTTTTGCCATTGGCAGATAACTCCCTCCTACCAAGATGTGTGTGTCTGAGTGTGTGACCATGGGCTCTAGATAATCACAGCCTCTAATCCTCTACTCCAAGTGCAAAGCACACAACCCTCCATGTTTACCTTTAATAATACACACACACACACACACAAGCACGCACATGCACGCACATGCACACACACATATATACACACAGACACACCCTCGACACACAAACATCCACACACAGCAATCACCCTTCAAAACTGGCCACTTCAACCTGCGGCAACAACAAAACAAGGTGTTGTATGAGTGCAGCTAGCTAAAGACCTGAGGCAGAGCTGGATTAACTACAGCCAGCAGACAGAAAAGCATGGAGCCACAGTAAAGAAAGTACAGTGCTTCCACAACTAGAGGTTCCAATGCACTTTCTTCTGTTTGAATTTCAATGGAATGTCAGCTCAGCTTCAAACAAACAACATGGACTGGTGCTTCTCTTTCTACTTTAACCTAAACACAAGTGTTAAGGAAGTACGGAGTGTGTTGATACAATCATTGATCATTTGTTCAATTAAATGAACTTCCAATGCATTGAAATGATGGCATTTGTTTTTGATAAAGACTCAAAAAACCAGCAGACAGTGTTATCAGCATTTCCCTTCAGCAAAAATCTAAAACAATAAATAATAATAGTCACAATATTCTAGGGACGACATGAAAGCCCAGTTTAAAACACAAGTGTAGTCCAGGGTGGCTGTGGCTCAGTAGACCTTCTGATTGAAAGGTTGGTTGTTTGATCCCAGCTGCTGTGGTCTGCTAATAAATGTTCTTCATGCTACTTGTTATTACACAAGACACTGAAACCCACATTTGTAGGGGCGGCCGTGGCTCAGTTGGTAGAGTCGGTCGTCTCTCAACAAGACAGGTTAGGAGGTTCGATCGCCAGCTCCTGCAACCACATGTCCGATGTGTCCTTGGGCAAGACACTTAATCCCAAATTGCTCCTGCTGATTCGTCAGCAGCGTATGCATGTGTATGAATGGAATTAACTAATACTGATGGACCCTTTACATAGCAACCTCTGCCATCAGTGTGTGATTGGGTAGGTGTGACCTGCATTATAAAAGCGCTTTGAGTAGTCAGAAGACTAGAAAAGCGCAATACGAGCTCAAGTCCATTTACCATTTACATTGCTCATGGGGACATGTTTTGTGTGTGTAAATGGGTGATTTGGCATCATGTGAAAGCGCAACTAATAAATTGCTATACACATTACATGTAGTCCATTTACTATTCACACTACATAATGCAGTCAGCTTCTGCAACCTCTGGTGTTGAAAAATGAAACTGATGTGACAAAACAGATGAAATTTCCACTCCAGTGATCGACCAAAAGTTAGATAGTCAGCATTTAAAAAATGGCAACCACCATCACAGGGCGTCACAGTGCCTCTCCAGAAACCATTGGGTGAGGTCACTGAGACTATACATGTTTTATACATTCTGCGGTTCTCACTTAATAATATTATCACACCATTTAGTTGAATGCTGGACACTAGCATGATTCAGATTGCATCACAGTTTTACCTTAAACAAACAGAAACATGGCTCTTGGGATGACAGTATAGGTCTGTCGGTTATTTTGTCTGTCCATGCAGTGCTGTAAAGTTTTTACAAACAATGGTTTTATTGTAATATCCTAATCAATCATAACGATGATTAACGATAAACGACCTTTATTTGGTATAACTCCAAATCATTACTCCTTCTACAAAGATCCTCCTTCTACAAAGATCCAACTTTTAGCAAAGTTACAGTGGCAAGAAACAACTTCTGTTTAAGAGGCAGAAACCTCGAGCAACACCAGACTCATTAATAACTGTTGGATGGATAGAAAAGGCGTTGATACGCACATATATGGTCACTAAAAAACAGCTATGGGCAGTTTCTTTACTGAAGAAAAGTCTCTTAAGTTAACAATATTGATAAGAACTTCAAACAAATGATCATTTAAACAATTTCTGTAATCTGTCAACTGCGGAATCTTAACATCCACAATATCATTGTAAAAAAAATAGTAAGCATTTTCTTTGGATTATTGATTCAGTCGCAGCCTGAGGATGATGGTAAAAATGTAACAGCCTGTACTGTCAAAGTAATTGGAGTGTTGAGTTTGTTCGGTGTAAATTATGCAAAATAATAATCCTGGAAAGCACTTCAATAAAGCATTAGGCAAAGGTCATATGCCATAATGTCTCATTATTCTAATCACATTTCCATTACAACATCAATATCTAATGCAGAAGGCATCCATAAGCTGTGTGTAAATAAAACATTTACACGAGAAGAGCCTTTCTGGATGCTGATGTGTATCTCACTCCAGGGCTTTTACTGCCATTGATTACAATATTTGCCACTATAGTGCTACTCTCAGTTTGCTTATGTGCACAGTTTTGCAGCACTGACTTCCCTCATCTTAGGCAATAATTGAGGATGCCTACCAATTCTCATGGACATCATCAGATTTTTTTTTATTGCAGCGAATACACAAGTCTGTGGATTTGAAATTGAATTCTCCTAATGCAACACGCCGCAGTCTTGATCTAATCATCATGCATTAACAAATGTTTTCTGTTATGCTGTTTCCGACCTTAATATCCTAATGATATGGAAATTGGTAATTATTCTGTCATACACACTGCTTCTAGCGGACATGGTTTTATTGAATAGCTCAGAAGGATGCAGATATCTTTCAAAAACAATTTGCCTAATATTGCATTTTCTTCTCTCGGATCATTTGAGGGGGCCAGGAGCGGTATGAGATTGAAATGTTGCAGTGTAAGGTTTACAAAGTTAAAAACCTCCAATAAGACGTTAATGTGGGGGAACGGGTTTGGATGTTGATTTTTGTCTCTGTGATTTGACCTCACGTCAACCATGTTGAGTAGGATGAATGGCATTCCATGACTTGCAAATGGAGCCAATAACGCCTCTGTTATTGCACAACATTATGGATCCCTGCCTCATGGGAGATCTGCAGCCCTTTCAGGAGAATACACTGATCTTTTATATTTATTAACCCATGAATCATTGACTATCTGAGTTAAGTTACATTTCCATTCAACTTCTTCATCTTTTTCCTCCTAGCTTCCTATTTTCATTTCTGGAGTTAGCATTTTGAAAGGTTATTTACATGGCTTTCTGCAATACAATGTTTATTAAATATAAGGTTAAAAGAATCAAAATAACCCTCACAGAAAAAAAGGATGTCAGCATCAACCCAATGTTCATGAAGGGATTAAGATCTGAAACTAACACCTTCATTTGTTTTGTTTGTGTTTTTTTAAATGTTTTTTTGGGGCATTTTGTGCCTTTATTGGCGAGATAGGATAGTGGATACAGTCGGAAATCAGGAAGAGAGAGATTAGGGAACGACATGTGGGAAAGGAGCCACAGGCCAGACCCGAATTTGGGCCGTCGGCCCAAAGGACCACAGCCTCCGTATATAAGGGCGGCGCGTACTGACCAATAGGCCACCAGCACCCTCACACCTTCATTTTTTTAATCACATGCTATTTTGTCAATTTTAGCGAACAGTAGTTAAACCTCTGCAGTGTCTTTCTACGTCCTCCTGCCGCAGAGATAGAAACAAATGAAACCACTGCACTTTTAAATGGCTCACTTCCATAAAAAAAGAGTTCTTAGTTAATGAGTTAAAAGTAATACATACCTTGTGTCAAACAGAATTAAAATATCACTTAAGTACTTCGAGTTAAAGCTACCACTCCACGGTGTTCTTTTGATGAAAAAGCTAAATATTTTAATGCACATCTTAGTCATTTTTACCCTTTACACTTTAATCTAGTTTTAGTCGATGAAAACTCAAAACATTTTGAATGAATGACTGAAACCTTTATTGCCCCAGGGGAATTTGCCTTGCACTGAGAGCATAAAAAGTCCAGTTAGTCTGAAAAAGTCATTGTACTTAGTCATTACTTTTAGTCATGCGAATGCCCCGCACCAAACTGGGACGTTGGGGGTTGATTCCCAAACTAACGAGGCCCCTAGGTAATACAAATCCTGTGCAGATAGAGCTTTTGTCACTCAATGCTTGGCCGGGAAGTCGTTAGCTCGTTAACGAAAAAAAAAAAAAAAAAACCTGGCTTGCTGTTTTCCTGACCTCTCTTTAGCAACAATGCACAATATTTGGGTGTAGCTGGGTGACATGGTCAGAAAATTAAACAGTGACAAAACTGAGCTTCTCCTCATCGGCACCAAATCCACAATTTCAAAACTTGACAGCTTCTCTCTTATCATTGATCACTCCACAGTTTCTCCCTCCCCTCAGGTTAAGAGTCTGGGTGTCATCCTTGACAGCACACTATCTTTCCAAGCTCACATCAATAACGTCACCCGGTCTGCTTATTTCCATGTACAAAACATTAATTGCCTCCGCCCATCCCTCACTCCCAACAGTACCGCCATCCTCGTCAACACCCTGGTTACATCCCGCATTGACTACTGCAACTCCCTTCTCTTTGGTCTCCCTCTCAAGTCCATCCATAAACTTCAACTGGTCCAGAACTCCGCAGCTCGCATCATCTCCAAAACCCCCTCCATTAATCACATCACTCCTGTCCTTCAGCAGCTTCATTGGCTCCCGGTTAAATATCGCATAAACTTCAAGATTCTGCTCCTCACCTTCAAGGCCATCCATAACCTCGCTCCTCTGTACCTCTCTGAACTCCTGCACATCATCACGCCAACCCGCACTCTCAGGTCTTCTTCTTCCCTTCAACTCACTGCACCACCCTCACGCCTGTCCACCATGGGGTCCAGAGCTTTCAGTCGATCTGCCCCGCACCTCTGGAACTCCCTCCCACCACACATCCGTAACATCGACTCTCTCTCCATTTTTAAATCTAATCTCAAAACACATCTTTTTAAACTGGCATACTCGGTCTGATCATTCCCTCCCGGTCTCTTAAATCCACTACATCCTGTACATTTGTCTTTTTAATGTTAATTTAATTGATGTGTTGTTACTTTGTTGTTTTTATATCTGCTTTGTAAGGTGACCTTGAGTGTTTTGAAAGGCGCCTTTAAATAAAATGTATTATTATTATTAACGCTAGTTATCGCGCCAGCTAGTGCTCTCTCCATCGCTCGTCTCAACAAACACACACATATGTGCTCCTGATGCTCTCTGCCTGTCAGAAACACACCCCTCTCCTTTCTCCATCTTGTATTTTGACGGACAGATTAGACCCACAGTGGGGAAAGAAAATATGGATTTTGAATGTCCAACAGTAGAAACCAAAACATGTGTCATCAGTTTTTATTATCGAAGATATATTTTAAGCTCATCAATGTCTCATCTTCATAATCGAAAAAACGGTTAACAAACATTTATCATCATATTTGAGTTAACGAAATTAACACGGCAGCCACAAACTAAGCATACAGGTGCAGCTATTTTACCAACCTCTTTGTTTCTCCACTGGAGGGGCACCCTGGAGGGCATGTTACCACATTTTGGTCACTAGAAGGGCACCCTGTAGGCCACTTTATCATGTTCTATATACTACAGCGGCATCCAAGAGGGCACTTTCGCCCTTTTTTTCCCCCGACCATTCGGGCACAAGGCTGGGCTGGACTGACATCTTACTTTCTGATTGGCATAAAAGAGGACAGTCTCATTCCAAGGGGATGACACACTCAACACTTCTGTGTTCACCATGAATGTCCTTTTTTCCTTGATCATAAAACTATGATGCAGTGCATGTGAGGAGCTGCAAATGTGCCATATGGCCTGTTTTACCTGCTTAGCCATTCACAGCTCGGGGGAGAATTCCCTCATTGAGTGGAACTCAAAGATTAGCTTGTCATGTAAGATTGATGAATTTTCATCTAAAATAACTGTGATTAATATGAGCTATTAGGCCCACTGATTTGCTCCTGCCTCCACCTTTATGTTCAACATGACTGTTTTTGAATGGATCTCTGGCCCCCTAATTCCCAAGATGCACATATAGAAACACACACAGGCACGCATGCACACTTGCAATGCTACACGCAAATTGTGGTATCCTGAACTACAAATTTAGCTTCTTTGTGTAGACATTAGGAATGAAATTACTGTTTTTATTGTTTTTTGTTACTGTTTTTAACTATTGCATAAACACTGTTTCTGAAAAGGGCTCAGCTGTTTGTAAAAAAAACAAAACAAAAAAGCATATACACAAAATAAAAACAATCATCTCTTGCAAAATCATCACAATATTTCAAACTATAAACTGTTAAAAAAACACTTTTGTTTCCAAACTTTACACACAGGAAACTAATCTTGCCACACCAACTACACACATTACATTTCTCCTTTTCTATTGATATGCTAAGAATAAAATCACAATGTCGTTGTCTTTTTCTGCTTACACATTGTATGTGGGTGTCTGTGGCTCAGTTGGTAGAGACGATCATCCCTTACGCGGAAGGTCTGGGATTTGGTCCCCACAAAGCAGCCTCTGTCATCAGTGTGTTAATGGGTGTGAAACGGTTGGTGTGACCTGCGGTGTAAAAGTGCTTGGAGCAGTCAGAAAATTACTCACTTACCATTCGCCTTAGAATCTCAGACAATACATCACGACCTGAATGCTGTCAGTTGTCACGTTTGCAGAACAAAAATTAGAAGGAGTAAAAGACTCCTTTATTGATCCCAAGAGAGTGAGACAAAAGGGGCCGGCTGCAGCTCAGTGGTAGAGTTGGTACTCCTCAACTGGTTGGGGGTTCGATCCCCAGCTCCAGCAGCCACATGTCCATTGAGTCTTTGGGCAAGACACTTAACCCTGAGTTGCTCCCGCTGCTTTGTCGGCAGAGTATGACTGTGTATGAATGGGATAAGTTCAGACTTTACATAACAGCCTCTGTCATCAGTGTGTGAATGGGTAGCTCTTTGAGTAGTCAGAAGACTTGAAAAGCGCTATACAAGCTCAAAACCAGTTACCATTTACAATAAAGCTGAGCATCATCTTCTGTCTGAGAAAAGCAGTTAAAGGCCATGCCACATAGTGGACAGAGGAAGAAGACAAGTGATCAGCTGGAGATTATTATGGAATCCACAGCATGCAAGCACAGCAGCACTCAGCACTACAGTCTCTCACAAGTATTTCAGGATGAAACATGGACATGTGAACACCTCAGTGAGCATCATGAAAGAGATGAATTTGCTGATTGTGCTAGCTTTCTATATGCAAATAAAGTTTGACTAAGCAATGATAAAAAACGTTTTATAATTCACATAAGCGGGATTTTGGTATGGTATACTACATGCGTAACAACAAACAATGCACACTGAAATATTAACACAGCCCCATAGCCAGACATGTCTGCACAGTACTTGGAAGTCATTATTTGAACAGGGCTTTGTCTCTCGCCCTCTCTGGCGTAGATTTGTCTCACACTGCATGATCAATAAGTGATTTTTAAAAATATGTGTTATTCCATAGCCTCGTTTTGTTTACAGGGTGTTACTGTATGTTTGGCCCTCTTCTCTCTCTCTCTGTTTTGCCCTCTACCTGCTGCACACCTCAGTGCAATCTGTGCCCAAATATAGGCTAGAGTAAAGGAAAGCCTTGGTCTATTAATTGAAGCTGTACAGTATTCATGAATTCATTAAGTGTTCACATAAGTCTCACAATGGTGGTTTACTTCCCAACTGTTATCTTTCTTACGGGTAAGCTTTCATTACCCATTGATGTTTTGATTGATTAATGCAGATTCTAGTCACAAAACATATTAGCTGTCAGTAAAGCGTGACATAATAAGCATCATTATAAAGATCATTAAATTCCTTTATCTGTACTTCTATGAGAACAGCTCCCACAAACTACGCTTTTTTCATACAATGGGGGATCTGTCACCTCCATTTCTTCTCCCTCTGACTCTTTCTTTGGTGTCTGTCTGCTCTGTGACTTTCCAGTGTGGTTCTTCTGACAATCCGGGTGTTGCTCCTGTCACTCAGGCTTCATCTGCCATCCTAAACTTGTCCCAGGTGGAGTCACCCATCAGCACCACCCGTTAAGAGATCTGCGTCCCATATCAACATCGCTTTAAATGTTGCGTACGCAAGGAATTGTGGGAAGACATTATCTCAACTTCTTTCGTAAAGGATGGTCCAGTGTATCCTATGCTAAAGGAGGTTATAAAGGAAGCATTGACGCACCTTTCCTTAACTTTTAGAGAATTCAAACGGCTCTTATCATTATCAAATGAAAATTAATTTCACTCAGTTAGGAACCTTCCTAAGCAAGACAATTTGAATGCACCCTTAGTCTCCGTGTTCCCCTCCTTAATAATTAATATTTTGACCTGTTTCTGTATTTTTTGACCTGCCTTATGCCCAACGATTTGGATACCTCTGCTTGAGATTTTGATTCCTGTGTACCGACCTCCCTTTTGATTAAACAGAGTTTGTATCCCCTCTAAGTATTTTTGGAGTCGTGCATTTGGGTTGTTTGTTTTATGGTTCAGTCTGACATTACCTTAAACTTACCTCTCACATTGTCTCAAAATACTGATCTTTAATCACTTCATACCAGGGTTAACATGTATGAGCACACACCTCAGCATCAAGCACAAAGCATGATTGCAGGCAATTCAATTTTTATACAGTATAAGACACACACACACACACACACACACACACACACGCACAGACCACACACACACACACACACACACACACGCACACACGCACACACACACACACACACACACACACACACACACACACACACACACACACACACACAAAGAATGACTAATCTACTTAACGAAAACCATTTAAGAGCCCTTTAGCAACATACAGTTGGATAATATGTAGATTACAAGCGTGTACAGTAATCTTTGCGCTTTGCAGGCATGGAGACAAGCCTCTTTGTGTTTTCCATTGTGAGTTAGTCAGCATGGTAATGTGCTCTGAGGGCAAGAGGGAGAATTATAAAGAATTTCTATTGACATCAAATCTTAACTATATTCACATAATCCCCCTTGACACACTCTCACACCTCCCTCTAACAGCCCCCCCCCCCCCCCACACACACACACACACACACACACACACACACACACACCCACACACACACACACACACACACACACACACACACACACACACACACACACACACACACACACACACACACACAATTTTGGAGAGAGGGGAAGCGGATTAAGGAGGAGAGAGTTGTTGGTGTGTGTGTTTGTGTGTGTGTGTGTGTGTGTGTGTGTGTATGTGTGTCTGACTGAGTGCTACCACCAAAAAAAAATAGCTTGTTTATGTGTGTACACTTCCATGTGTATTTGCAACTGTGTAATAATCCTTGTATCCAGTTGCTAATCCTGCACTGAGTGAGGGTGCAGAGATAGGGAGGGTGTGTGTGTGTGTGTGTGTGCCCCTGCAGATAAAAGCCATCAATCAGCAGCCACTGTCAACTGCGCAATTTTCGAACACACTTTCATGGAAAGTTGAGCTCACACCCCTCAGTCCTTTAAGTACCTTTGTCTTCGTTTGCATTCTACTACCTCTTTTAGTCTGCATTTATAGATAAAGATATGTTGGATCTTTAGTGTTGTCATTGTTCTCCCCATAGAATGTGAGGATGACATTAAGCTTTTTGTCAGCCTTTTCAAACCTGTCAGCTTTTTATAGTGTGACCTTCATTTATATCAGTAAAAATCTAAATTGGATTTATTGCATTTTAGGTAAAATATGCAAATAGTAAGTTTTGACTCATGGTGGGTACTAAACATGAAGAACAGGGGAAAGAACACTGTAATAGGGAAACTTCTCTGTCTGAGCTATCCCCATACCCCTTTTTTCTTTTTTTTACTTTGTAGTACTTTGAGGTTTGATGAAAATGTAAAATGGGTTATCTATTGCTATAAAACTCTGGCTGAACAGTTTTGGCCAAATTGGTCTAATTAAAGCTTGGTAATTGGATAAATGTCAAAACAGGATTTATCTTTCATGGGTTCCTCCATCAATGAGTGTCCCAAAGAAAAACAATTTTGATCATGGTTTCTTATTTTTATTTTTTTTTCTAATCAAGTAGTACACATTTTTGGATGTACAAAGGTGAACATATTTTGAGCCTTTTTTTAAAGATATGATTACTGATCTCTATACTATCTACTTGCATACTACGTTGGAAGTCATTGCAATTCAGCATTAAAATTTGAAAGACCTAAACCCGAAGCAGTGGCATAACCAGGTTGGCTAGGGGCTATAGGCTGTCGAAAGCAGACCAACGTTTTGATCCCAACACGTTAGGTCAATGCAAGTAAGACAAAGTGCATTACTTTCCTATGCACACGTCTTGTGAAATATATGCACATTTTTATTTAAAAATGAAGGTACTAAGAAAATATGCTATATTGTAAGTAAAGAAAAATACTTGCAGCCTCTGTAAAAAAAAAAAAAGACCTAATACTTGATTTTAACATAAGCCCAACCTCTAACAGGTCAAATAGTTTAGGATTTTTTGGGGTGGACAGTCAGATTTCTAGGGGCGCCCATGCCACCCCTCTGGACACGACCCTGCCCAGGTAGGAGAGTGGCACAATGGAAGCTGAAAGTGGCAACAGATGTTGGAGATGAAGCAGGCACATAATGATTGGTTTTCCGAGCTTGATTGCATCCAACACTTGGTCCTTGCTCTTAACAAATGCTGCAGCAAAGTGGAGTTTGTATATTTAATTCAATAGATGAGCACTGACGCTTAGACAAAGAGGTATATTGTCATTTGAAGCCCCATAGACAGAATATTCATTGTTAATTAACCGGAATAAGCCCTTTTTTCCCTCAAAAAAGTTTGCATGAAATTGCACATAAAGCACACAACACACTATTTGGGATTCTAAACATATGCTCACTGATCTGTGTTGAAATTTTGTGCAATAATGGAGTTAGGAGTACAGCCACTTGAAAACAGCATGGCAGGAAATATTTATGCTCAGGGTTGATTGAGGAGCTGACAGTTTAAATGGAAAGTTCAGCCATGAACACACTTATGTTGTGATTAAAGCGCACATACCATATAAGCATATATGTTGACACTTTCCCTGGCAAAGCTAAACAGTTGGTATTTGTTAACCAGTGAAAAGGAAGCAGGCTAAAGAAACGTTCTGTCACAGGTCAAAGGCAAGATAAACCAAAATGCACAACTCAGTTCAGTGGCAGCAGTCTTTACTTACCAAAAAATACAAGGATACTAATCCAGGCAAGGAAACAGAGTTAAAGGGATCAGGCTGAGGCAAAATCCAGGCTATAGGTCAAAAGATCAATAGTCAATAGTCCACATAGGTGGGGGGTTTAGGGCCTCCTCTGCTTCAAATAATTCCGTAAGTTCTCAAAAACATTTCCGTCCACATGAAAACACAAAACACACTGTTATGGCTGTCATGACCATGCCAAGTCAAAGACAATGACTGTGTACGAAATCACTCCCTATTCTCTACATAGTGTAATTTTTTATGTAGTATGACTGCCAGTCGTCGGTTATTTTGCAGTATGCTTGGCCCGGTTAAACTGGTTTCCGGTCCTGGAATGCTGATGTAAACAATAGGCCATCTGGAGGTAATTAACATAATTAAAATAAAACAGTCTACAATCTCTCATATCTTCTATCATTTATACATACTACCCTGGGTTGAAATATGATTCGCATGCTTTTAAAATTGTAGTTCACTTCTCAGGCATTTAGGTTTAATTTGAACTCAGCTGTGAATAATATGTAATAATAGAGAAAGCCAAGGACCCTGTAATTGCAGCTGCTTGTCCAGCTGTGGCACATGCCCGGTACAGTCTAAAAAGCAGGGAAATCAGAGGTGGTAAGACATATAAATATATGAACTTGTCAGATTTGTTATTGGTTCATGCCCATAATGTGGCAAGATATTCAGTCACCGCCACCGACGAGTTCAAACAGCTGCGCTCCGGCATTTCGATCTCTGACCTTTGCATTGCGGGAAACAGACTTGTACGATGCATACTGTCAATTGTTCCCGAATCAGTATGACATCCTGGTATTTTTGGGATACTGCGGATCTCGCAGTAGTTCGTATACTGCATTTTGGCAGAATCAGTACTACTTCTTAAACAGCCTGAGTGAGCATGGTCATACCCTATATAGTCCACTAAATGTATCCCAGAATGCATTGTGAAAAGAAGTGTAAGACCATCATGCATTGCGGTTCAAAAGATTTCTACGAGCGGAGAGAGGCGTTTGACTCGAGCGCTCTCAGACGGACGAGAGGGGTGACCAGCGTGAACACAGAAAAACAATAAAGTTCATATTTGGATTGTTCTTACTGCAATCTATGATCTGTTTTAAAAAAGAGTGAAAGATTGTCAATGTTTGTAACAGTAGTTTATCCTACTGATGATGACAGACGAGAGACCAGAGTCTGTGAGCATAAATAAATGAGTTTTGGTCCGAAAATGTGTTTAATTATATCTCAAATTCAATATTTTATATTAATTTATTATTTGTAAATGTTTTGTGAAAATACACTCAGTAAAATAGAAGTTATCACTGAAATTCATGCTGTTATTTACCGTTATTATTGATCCTTGGCGCTTGCTAAGCTGCACGTTTTAGTTGAGCGACAACAAGGCAAGGCAAGTTTATTTCTATAGCACATTTCAACAACAAGGCAATTCAAAGTGCTTCACACAAGACATCAAAAGCACCATGACAGAGGAAAGAAAAGAAACATTAAAATAGAAAATTCAAAAATCGCTGAAACAAACAATATTCTTATTAAATCTGAAAATATGTTAAAATAAAATAAAATTAATTTAAATAAATAAAATAAACATTTAAAAAGAGTTACAGAATAAGCGTAAAAGTTACAGTGCGTTAAAGTTTAAAATCATGTTAAAATTGTTTAATGAAAGGCAGCTGTAACCAGGTGAGTCTTCAACCTCGATTTAAAAGAGCTGAGAGTTTTAGCTGACCTGCAGTTTTCTGGGAGTTTGTTCCAGATAGAAGGAGCATAGAAACTGAACGCTGCTTCTCCGTGTTTGGTTCTGACTCTGGGGACAGAGACCAGACCTGTCCCAGACGACCTGAGCGGTCTGGACGGTTCGTAGTTAATCAGAAGGTCACTAATGTATTTTTGCAATGACGTCACTGACTACGTTTACATGCACACCATATTCCGATTAAGGTCCATATTCTGGTTAAGACAATATTCCGAAAAAGGTGTTTACATGCTCCGCAGAGTGTTGAGCTACTGGAATATTCCCGTTTACATGTTAATCAGCATATTCCGAATAAACCGTAGCAGTAGTAGTAGTAGCGTCATGACAAGACGTCACCTAGGGGCGTAAACAAATCCTTGAAGTAGCATATTCAGGAGCATATTCCGACTAACTCGTTTACATGACCCAATATTCGGGTTGATACAAGCATATTCCAGGGGTCTTATTCGGGTTTTTAATAATCGGAAAATTAGCTTAATCGGGTTATGACAATTGGAATAAGGTGTTTACATGACTCCTACGCAATCAGAATATTGTCATTATTCCGATTAATACAGGAATACAGTATGGTGTGCATGTAAACGCAGTCAATGTCAGCGGCCGACGAGTGAGCAAGTAGTGTCCAAAATGTTTTTTTAATGTTGCTGAGTGAGTGCACTAAATATTCCACTACATATAACTCACTATATAGTCAGTAGGGAGTAGCACGGAGTATGTGTGAATCCGCCTTTAGAAAACTGTATAAACAGCGATGGAACGTGCAGCCTCAGCCCTGCAGGGGCCTTATAATGATGACCTTGATGGGCCATGGATACTCATCAAAGAATATATAAATAAGAGGAATATAATTTAAATTAGCTTAAATATACAATGACTAAGTGTTTAAAGAGGCAGGACATCGTGTAAGAAACAGTGATGATGTTTTTCTGTGCAATCTATTATATTTTTGTAACATAATCTCTAATCTCAGGCAAAATGTCTTTATGTCTTTGTGTTGTGAACTTGTAATGTAGTGTACTGTGTGGTGTTTGTACTGTTCTTGTATTTTGTCTTTGTATGATATGGTATGAAGGGATTACTAGTCATACTAGCTAATTCACAGTCTTAGCTATTAAAGAGGCACTCACTGCAATCCCAAAACAATGTTAATGAGAAGCTTCCATTAATGGATTTAAGCTTGTATAGCGCTTTTCTTGTCTTCTGACAACTCAAAGCACTTTTACATCCCAGGTCACACCTACCCATTCACACCAATTCACACACTGATGGCAGAGGCTGCTATGTAAAGTGACCATCAGAAGTAACTCATTCAAGTCATACACATTCGCTGCCAACGAATCAGCGGGAGCAACTTGGGGTTAAGTGTCTTGCCATGTGGACATGTGGCTGCAGGAGCTGGGGATCGAACCCTCAACCCTCCGGTTGAGAGATGACTGACTCTACCAACTGAGCCACAGCCACCCACACACATAACATTCCCCCATCACTCTGCCTCCTCCTCCACCTGACATTTGATCAGGCCCGGAGAATCAATATCCAGGTTGATCAGTGTCTTGTAATTATACTGAGAACACACAGATAAGGGGCCAGGCTCCTGCTCACTCACTATCTGACTTGATGCTAAATAAGACACACACACACACACAAACACACACACACTCTCTGACCATGTTTTTGCTTTTACTGGGACCTGCTTTAACCCTTTAGAAAAAGTCATTTTCTTCACCACAGCACCCCCAATGGTTGGTACAGAGAAACAATGGGTTAAAATCATAGTAGATTGAATTTCAATGTGAGAATATGAGGTGGAGGCTTCTTAAGGCGTTCACCTGGGATGCAATGAGGGCTGAGATGTTTCTGCAGGATATTTGATTTATTTGGAACGTGTCTGTAGAATGTCTTTCTTTAAAATAGATAAGTTCATACATCTGTCCATTAACCATGATTAGGCAACCTTCTTTCCTCTTTGTTACTAATTCTCTATATAACTGAAACAAATGCCCACTAACTTTTTCTATAGTGTTGTCACAATACCAAATGTTACACTTTGATGCCAATAACAAGTTCACTATCAGGATACTCAATATTGGTTTGACACTGGAAACCAATACAAAACTGACTCGAGACTCGATACCCAAGAGAACAGAAACAGAAACAGGATGTGGTAAATGGTAACTGGTATAACGCTTTTCTAGCCTTTGGACTACTCCAAGTGCTTGTGAATGGTAAATGGACTTGAGCTTGTATAGCGCTTTTGTAGTCTTACTACTCAAAGCGCTTTTAAACATGTCACACCTACCCATTCACACACTGATGGCAGTGGTTGCTATGTAGTGAGACCATCTCCACCAGAAGTAACTAATCCCATTCATCTGATTAATTCGCCACCGACGAAGCAGCAGGAGCAATTCGGGGTTAAGTGTCTTGCCCAAGGACACATCGGACATGATGCTGCAGGAGCTGGGGATCGAACCCTCGACCTTCCGTTTGAGGGACGACGACTCTACCAACTGAGCCGCTGCCGATGCACACCACATTTACAAACTGATGCCAGAGGCTGCTATGATGGTCCCAAAGAAAAACAATTTATAACGTGTCCATCAGTATTAACAGATCACATTCATACATGCAGACGCAGCAGCAGGAGCAATTTGGGATCCAGTACTCTGACATGTGGCTGCAGGAGCTGGGGATCGAAGTTGAGAAATGACCAAATCTACCTCTACGCCCTACACAAGTGTTTGTCACATTTTGGAGTTCACAGCTTATTAAAAATCTTCAGAGTATAATATACACGAGTGGTTCTCAAACTTCTTAAACTGCGTACCACCTCCGAAAATATTTAGCTCTCCAAGTACCACCATTATGGTAGACGTTAAAATACAGTGTAGGCCTATTTCTACACACATTTCACGCAGGAGGCAAATGTATTCATAAAAATAATATTATTTATTATTGACTGTTGGCAGCCAGTCTGTAGGCCTACTAAGGCCTAGCGCTAGAACTGGCACTTAAACTCCACACAACTCTGACGTTTGCCTAAATCAAAAAAAGTGCAGAACAATAAAAATGACAACTTTATACAAACAACCTGTTTGAAAATATTTAGTCTCCAGTGTTTCCCACACATAGACGATACCTGGGCAGGCCGCCCAAGTAAATTTGTGGCCGCCAAAGTATATTTCCGACCTGTTCTTATTTAATTTTTCATTTATTCATAAAATTGTTGCGTGCGAGAGAGAGAGAGAGAGAGCTTGCGAGCGAGCGAGAGTGCAGGCACGCGAGAGTGCAGGCTCTGTTATGGCCCCTCATACTCTGTGCAACCAGAGCCTCTATTATAAGGCTCTGCATTCAACATAGCAAAACTCCCTTTTAAAAAAAAATTACCTCTCGACTCCTGTGGAAAGATAAGACGCAGCAAAACAGAGCAGAATCACATCAGTTTCAGAGAGCGAGAGAGAGAGAGGAAGAGAGAGCGAGAGGGAGCGATAAGGTCCACTTTCCGTACACTCTTGTAAATGCATCAAAACTGAAGCTTCTCATGCTTCGTTTTAAATGTTAATGTACAGCTCAGTAGCGTAGCCAGAAAAGAGACTTTGGGTGTGCATCAGAAAAACTGGGTGTGCCACATTTATTGTTAGATTGATGTGCACCTCTACAAACAGGCTCACAACAGGCTACATATAAGGCCCCGTGTCCACCTAGCGTTTTTTTTCTCAGCGCCAGCGTCTTTTTTCAGTTATTTTCAATGAGAGAGGGTTCACAGCCGAAAGTGGCCGCCTGGATGAAAAGCGCAGCGCCCCGCGTCTTTTTTACAAGCGGTCTGCTGTTTTTGTGCGGCCGCTCCAAGCGCTCAAGTTAAAAATCTTTAAACTCTTCAGAAAGGCGCTGTTGACATCTCCGGCGCTCTTTTCAAAATGTATGATATTCCCTGTATTTTAGCCTCCTACGGATCGTATCTTGTACCCGCATCCTCTTTGCTCCTTGTCTGCTTTGGTAAAAAACGATCTCATATAAAACATGAAGTAAAAAATAACGGAGCAGTGTCTGTCAGACAGCGGCTGGTGTCAACACACTGTTGTCATAGAGACAGGACGGACGTGCAGCACTTTTCTTCTCAGCGAACAAACGCTTCATGCAAACACTCCTGAGTGCACAGTCAGCACTTTTCTGCCCGGAAAACACGCACCTTCGACAGCGGCACGCAAGAGTTTTTTCTACTATTGTGTGGCTGTAATGTTTAAAATTGATGATTAACGGGATGATTTGGGTGCAGTAGGTAGGCTAGTTGAATAACACATTTGACGTCGGGCGGAGCGGATTGGCTGTCGGCCAGGTGAGTGCGGGGCTTTAAAAAAAAAAATCAAATTACAAAATAAAAATCATTCTGCTTCTGAATTTTTTTGGGTACTGCTACAGCTTCTTGCTGCTGATGCTGTGCTGGACTCCTATAAATAACGGAATAACGAGTGGAACTTTTCAAAACGCGAGGCATACTCCTGGTGTTTGTGTGTGTGCGCATGCGTGGATAAATTGAACAGATTAAAGTTGTTTGTTGCAAAAACTACATTAATTTAGAGGGGAAAACACATTTGATATAAATACAAACCTAATAGAAACAAGACAGATAAGATAAGAGTACAGCAAAAAAAAAATTTGACGTTTTATGCTGAACGGGTTTTTTTTATATTGTGAAGATTCCTTTGCATACCACCGGAGAGAGCCCGTGTACCACCAGTGGTACGCGTACCATAGTTTGAGAACCACTGATATACACTATATATACTGTCAATACCCATTACTGTTGAAATCCTATGCAGCACATATGATACCCTGCCAAAGGAAAACAATCAACTATTTGGTATAAGATCCTAAATATGTGTTGAAGTTACAGCGCCGAGAAAAATGTATGGTTGTAAACACAAGTTTGCCCAATGATGGCAAAAGACACAAAAAGCAGATCTGTTTGGGCCGCTGGTGGGCGAGTGGTTAGGGTGTGTGCTTCATGTACAGAGACTGCAGTCCTTGAAAAGGGTGGCACAGGTTCGGGTCCAACCTTTGGCTCCTTTTCTGCATGTCATTCCCCACTCTCTCTCTGTCCCTGATTTCAGACTATCCACTGTCCTGTCTCTACAAAAAAGGCATAACCCCACCCAAAAAAAAAGCAGATCTGTTCTGCCAGAGATTTTTTTTTTTCAATAATGTCATAAAAAGATGACTTAATGTACCAATCTCCGTCTCCCCCTCTCCAACATGCAAATCATTTAACAAGTGATCTGTCTTAAAGTAGGCCAACTATTAGAGACATGATCCATTTACTTTTATCTGGCGGTGATGGAGTGGAGCATTTGTTCTTTGCCTGGCTCCTTTCATATTGCTTCATCGGTGACACATAAACCTGGCACGCTTCTTAATGGGTTCTCATCCATAATGTTGAATGAGAGAGACAATCATTTCATGTGAGGAGATTAAAAATATGATCTCTAACAAGGGCCTCTGCCGTCCAGGTTGACTCCCTGGGGTCTAATATATTTTAAAGACAAAAGGTGCCTCCAGATGTGCATGTTTCTGTGTCTAATACTATGATAGTGAAAGGCAGTCTTAACACATTTAAGAGAATAAAACTGATACTTTATTCCTTATTGGTGTATCTTTCTGATTAGATTTTCCTTAACTTTGGCTTCTCTGACACCTAATGTTAACGTGCAAGGGTCTAAGTTGCATTGGGTTTAAATCAAAGTGGGTCTCGTAAAGATTCAGAAGGTACCTTGTAGGGCTTGAAGATGTGTAACTTTACCAAAGCAATTGTGACTGCAAATGTGCAATAGCCACACGATGTTATTAAATTGACCTGAAACACGTCGTGCAGTCGTTTTGGTACTTAAGACAAATCAGAACTCGACAATCTTTTCATTTTCATGACTAATCTACTAGAAAAGTCTGTTGGATATCACTATCACTGCCCATCACTTGAATACACAGAGAGGTGTACATGCAGAGACTGTATGTCCCCTGTCTGAAAAATATGTAAACTTGCACACAACTCCTAACTACGTTTCTATCTAACGGATAACCTGACGTGGTGCTTGAAGAAGTAGTAAGTTAAGCAGATCTTGAGAGTGCTCCCCAATCAGTGGAACCTTGTCCTTGTGCTGGTTAACGCTGTGGCCACACATAGGGACTCGTACTGGGACAGATGTACTGAGTTGTTTTTCTTAGTGGTTAAAACCTTCGACGCACATGGTGAAGTGTTGTGTGAGTCACAGGAAGCTCAAGACAGTGGGATTTTGTTAATTAGAAGTTTAAGTAATCATTAGAAATGGTTGATGACATACAGCAGTGTTTCTCAACACTGGTCCTGGGGACCCACTGCCCTGCATGTTTTAGATGTTACCCTCTTCCAACACACCTGATTCAAATGATCAGCTCATCAAGAAGCTTGATAATGACCAGTTCAGTGAACATAAATTAGGAACAGAAAGAATGCTGTGCTTGAATAAGTAAATGTTTGTGCCATAAAGGAGATCAATTATACTCACTTTCACCATTAATTATGTCAGTCTGGGACACCTATTGAGCAGCGTTGCGAGATGTTTAGCTAAAAAACCTCCTTATTTATCTGATACTGGTGTCAGTGAAATCCCTCATTTCAGCCTCTGCCTGAAACAGTTCGTTTCAGCTGTTGTCTCTTTAAGCAACCCCCCATGCCAATTTTCCTCAGATTGACCAGCTCTGTTTCAAGTCGCAAGGTAATTTAAATGAGCTTTTTGGTGGGCGTGTCATCGAAAGAGCTGCCGGGGCAGGTTTGTCCTACAACTTTGCTCCATGCTTTGCTTCAATACATTTGCAGAATCTGACGTCAGGTTCTGGCCAAGTCTTGTAAAGTTCTCATTAGTCTTGTTAGCAGGAAACCACGTCCGGGGATTATGCCAATAACTGTATATCTTGTGTTTTTTTTAAATCTTGTCGAGGTTTAGTATGGACATCCAGCATTGTAACATGTATTTAAATATGGATCAGTATAATCAATCTCCTTTAAATGTCTTCAAAATGTTGCAAAACCTAAATTCACATCTGTTACAAATTAGCTCCTATTTGTAACAAGGAAAAAGAGTAAACAAACTTGACCGTTTTAAATGTTTTATTTTATCAACACTCCCAACAAGGTGAGCAAAATATGCAAATCTGTAAGATCAGTGATGTAGTGTGTGAATGAATGAGTGAGAGAGTGTAATTGTGTGTTTCAAGATCTAGTCCGCAACAAAAAAACAAGCTGCAAGTAAGGAGCTGATGTACTATAGCTGGCAGTCCATCCTGAGAAATGAGAGAGAGGGCTCTGGGTCTGCAGCTTCTTTAGCTGAATCAGAGCCAATGAACCAGGCGCTCTTCATTGGCCTAACGACCCCCATCTCCACTCACTCTGCAGGCCACACAGAAACACAGGTTAGAAAATGTGCACACCAATCAGGACAACCTCAGGGTTGACACAACATCCATAATTCAAACAACACATACTCCTTGTAACCCTAACCATAGCATTTCATAAAAAAACATCTGTGCACATGACTATAAAGTGCCAAATGTATTTTTTAATAATTTTATTTTTGTAATGTTCATAAAGATCACAATAGAAAAAAAATCAACTGCAATTTTAATAATGGGCCAGAACAGTGAATAATCATACAGGTTGTAAGTGAGGCATGTAAAATTGCTCTTTCTGTCATTAAGGAGTAAGGTGCTAAATTTGAACTTCTTTGTTCAAATGTGTCTTCGCACTGAAAGGACGAATCTTCATGTGTTCATTTTTCTGCCTCCCAAAATCTAAATTATGAAATCAAAAAGCTCAGCTGTGGGACGATAATGAATCCACTGGCTTTGACTCTTGATGGCTCTTAGTGATGTCTCAGTCCGTTGAAAGCCTTGTTTGGGAAATGGTGTCACTTATCCATTTGCACTTTTGTTTGGTGAGTGGTATTGGTTATCCATTCCCACCATCAGTGGTAGAACAGTGTTAGATATCCATTTCCACTTCTAATCCTTCTACTGCACATGGCCAGCTGAGGAAGTCATTTCACAATGTGTGAAACAGCTGAAACACAAGCCTTCGATTAGAGCTTTCTAACAGCAGAATGATCTTCTTTCCCAAAGAGATCTCACACTTAGAAAACATGGTTTACACAGTTAAGACAGGTCTAAAGAAACTGCATATTCCTTTTCGCTTTCTTGGCCAAGCTTGTTCTCCCATCTCTGGCAGACATGCATATTTGATTATCAAGTGTGACGCCTTCAGCTGCAGGAAAAATTTGATGGAAAAAAAAAGGCTTGGACAGAAAATTAAAACTCAAGTGCTGCTCTAATTTGTGATCCTGATGAAAGTCAAGGTAAAATTAAAAAAGTCAGTTTATTGAAATGTGGTTGTGACAGAAATTAAGATTAGTCATTTAAAAAGAAAACATTTTCACTCTTTCTCTGCTTTACAAGCTGGCCTTGACCCTGGGTTCTGCTCTGAATCAGAGTTGAAAAATACAATTTAAAATGTTCAACAAAATTCCAGACAAGATTCTCTTTAGGGTGTTTTTGTATTCATATTCTCACCCAAAGTCTTTTTGCAGACCTTTCACAGAATCAGACAGACACACAAAAGGAGCTTCTGACGGTGAAGGGCAGTGTGTCAGTGTGTTCTCTCAGACTGTGTATTGTTCCCCAACCTAGAGGCCAAATAAAATCAAGACAGACAAAGCTAGTACATTACATTCTGTATAACCGACACGGCTCTGTTGCTTTTTACTGCATGTTTTATAGTTGAGATCGTTTTTTACCCCAGCAGACGCTCTCTACTCATTGAAAACAACTGAAAAAAGACGCTGGCGCTGAGAAAAAAACGCTAGGTGGACACGGGGCCTTAACGTCACCTCTTTGCCTGTTACTGATTAATCAAAAGTTAGGTTGAGTAGGCCTGGGTGATATGACTAAAAATGTTATCACCATGAAAAATTGAATATCAGTCGATGTCGATAATTATCACGATAAATGTTAAGTCATTGATTCTTTCAGATTTAAAAGCTGATTTTTGCTCCAGAGTGAAAGTTGAATAAAACAGATGGTTAATTATGGTTTAATTATTCTTTATTGTCAGAAAATGACAAACTCACAGAACAGAGGGACATTTCACCATCATAAGCTCAGTGCACGAAGCTGGAAACGCTGATACGACAGTTAGCTGCTGGGCAGTAACACTTAGCCTACTGGCCCGCTGCTTACTGAGGTTCCACACCATAGACTGTTTATATTATTTACAATGTGGTCCACACTAACACTCGTTTGGTCATTTCTTTCCTTGCTGTGTTCTAATGGGTGATAATGTTTCAAACAGTGGAAAGGGTCTGTGGTGTTGCACGTTTTAGCTGCACTTTTCTTCGACACAGTTAACAGAGCATGTTACTCTGTTTTCTGTCGGACTGTAAATAGCCAAAATGTCTCTAAACTCCTGAAGTAGAGCGTCCTTTCTTGTTGTATTGTCGACGATGTGTTCTCCTGCTTTTCGCTGGCAGGCTCAACGCTTTCTTCTGTGTCGCTAACGCTAATTTCGGCTGTGTTTTCATTCTGCTCCGAACGTCTGTAAGCCCGCCTACCCATATCCCTGCGACATGATTGGCTGTTCGACATCTTTTTCTTCTTCTCTTTATTGTTGCGTGGCAACTAGTGTTCAAGGCGCATTAGCACCCCCGTTTCCCAGTGGTTGGGTGGTGTTTAAATCTATTGAACATTTTTTACATTTATTTTGAGAAAAATTATATCGCATTAATTATCGTTATCGTTTTATCGCCCAGGCCTAAGGTAGAGCAAGCATTTCCGATATGGTGACCGCCATTTTCAGCTTCAAAACACGCTTTCAGAAACCAATGGGTGACGGCACTGAGTCTACGTCCATGTTTTATACAGCCTATGGTTTTCCCGTCCCATGCCATTATGCTGTATAAAAATAAACACACAAGTATTAACTCATTTGGTGGTTCAATGTAAATTGCAAAGGAAAATTGATGGCAGAGCTTTGTTATAGCGCTGTAGGGAAATTGCTAGATAAAAGGGCTTTAGTCGAGCATGCAGTTGACACATTCTCTGCATAACCCCTCCTGAAAAGAAGTAAAGATATTAAAATAATAATGTGGCTAATGATTTAAAAGATGTCTTTCAGACTGATGAACTTATTGATGCAACCACTTTTGCTTTTAGTTGGGAGGCATTGCATATCATATATCAAATCCTTACTATTTATTTAAGTTGAGAGATAACACTGTTAGGGCTCTTATACCTTTTATTGCAAGCTAGAGCTTGGAGCTGAACACTGTACAACACTTTAACATCAGAGCGTTTTCTGAAAATGATGCACCTTTCTTGGGTGGGATCTGTCCTGACCTGGACAGCAATTAGACCATTGCTGCAGGGTTACAGCACAACACACTCCGAGCTTCTCTGCAATTTCTATTGTGCTTTCCCTTTTCTGTGTGTGTGTGTGTGTGTGTGTGTGTGTGTGTGTGTGTGTGTGTGCGTGTGCGTGTGTGTGTGTGTGTGTGTGTGTGTATGTGCATCTGCAGTTTTACGCATGCTTGTGATTGCTCTTTTTCACGCCCTCTGCATGTGGATAAATCTGTTAGGTGCAATCAATACACTGAAACTCAACTATCATTGTTGCAGCTTCTAGTCAGCACTTAGGAGAGAAGAGGGCTGGGGGCTATGCTCTGTAAGTACCACAAAACCACAAAAGATGTATGTCAGTGTGTGTCTGTCTGTCTGTCTCTGCGTGTTCGGTGTGTGTGTGTGTGTGTGTGTGTGTGTGTGTGTGTGTGTGTGTGTGTGTGTGTGTGTGTGTGTGTGTGTGTGTGTGTCTGTCTGTCTGTCTGTCTGTCTGTCTGTGCTGGTTTATGGGATGGGGCAAGGTGGTGGTATTGTTTAGCCAGGCATTGTTTATTGTGTGGAAAAAAAGGTCCAGCACTGGTTGAAAAGGTCCACAGATATTTTATAATATCAAAAGTTGATTTTCTGTCATCTGATCATTGTTTGTGAAAATTATATGTTTTCATAAATTGTGTTTGAGTGTGGGTTTGAGTGTTGACCTCAGAAACAGAAGTTGATATCACATGATATCATAAGATTCATTCGATGTTTTGGAGCTTCAAACATTTGACATAATCTCCTCAGCACTTTCATCTCATATACAATTGTGAAGGAATCTCTTCTGGATGCTGGAGTCCATAACCATACTTTGCAGTGATTTACGTTATGTTACTCAAATTAACAATCTTGTTGTTAGTGAATTTTGCTTAGTTTTTCCAGGCTGTGGGAGGGACTTTCAGTACATTTGGAGTGCCTTTTATTCTTTTTTATTTTATGTTATTTATTTATTTATTTAGTGTTGATTCAGTTTCTGAAAAAGGTTATTAATGATTGGAGCTTAAATTATCTATTGTTGTATTCTGATGGTGGTATTAGGAGGCACCTTGAAACTCAGAGTATTGTTTTTCTTGGGATGGAAAGTCATCAGATCCCCAAATAAATGGGAATCATTCAAGAAGGTTGCTAATTCAAATAACAGAAGGTGTTGCTATCCACCCCTAGACCTAGAAGAACACATATTGCACATCTGGGGCCAGATTCTGTGAAGTAGAGATTGGCTGGAAGGGATGCGGCAAACACAAATCAGCGTGATAATAACTATCACAAGTTACCTGGGTTTAAGAAAAAAAAAAATTGACATTTTGATTTTCTAGTTTTGCTAATGTCCCATCTGTTTACATGGAGGAGGCTGGCTTTATGACCTATCCTGCAGCTAGTCAGTTGGGGGAGCTCTAAATCTTTTGGCTTCACTTGATGCAGTTGTTGTGCTGTCCATTGTTTTTACTATTTGAAATACACTGTAGTGGAGATTTGGTTAGATGTGGGGATATGTCTATTTAGGTTAGAATAAGTTGCTAAGTTAAGGAGGAAGGGCTTCGGGTTGGTGATTTTAACATCAATAAGCAAGGGGTTAAGTTAATGGAGTTATCATTGTCATTGTCAAATGAAAGCAACACTAGCTGTCAGTATAACATTTAAAACAAGCTGTTGTTTTAAAGTTTTCAATACAACTCCATCCATCACAATGTCTTCCTACTCTGACTTAGTCACTGTCTGAAATGGAAAAGTAAAACACTGACAATTTTGTCTATATAGCATACACTTATCCCGGGATTGAGTTTTAGGTTGTTTTTTCTTCAATTGGATAAATTGCATGGCAGAAATGGCCCCGTCTGAAGCAGTATACCCTATCCTTGGTGCTGCCACTCCAACTGGTTTCTCCTTAAAGGGGCTGAGATGACTTGCATCTCCTGAGGTTGATAAACTTACTATTGACAAGTACTTCATACAACACCCACTTCCAAATACCGAAGTTTCACCTTAAACTGGAAAATTGTAATATCCCAGTTATCATAATCAACATTTAGGACATTCAGAAGGCCAACATAGGATATGAAAACGTTGTTTGCTACTTGCACAATTTTTATTTCTGCACATGACTGTGTTCTACTAATATCTCTGCCTTTATAACTTATATTCTTAAAATTATTGTTATTGTTTTTAACTTGATTTTAAATTGACTTTGGGTAGCCAGTTTTATTAATGGCTGGAAAGTACAGATTGAGGTTTGATGGCTAGCTCATTCTGTATTACGTAATATTGAACCTATATACTAAACGTAAAATCTGGATTATAAATCGCACCAGTATATAAGACGCAGTCTGTTTTGGGTGGTTTCCCCACAGAGAAACAAGTTTTAAACTGTCTTCCTGCGTGAAGATTTATATTGTGTTCAGCGAAGTCTGCAACGATCAGTTTCTGTGTAGCTATTTTAGTACGTCTGTTTTCGCTTTGTGGAGTTTGCACTCCTACGGTAGCTGAGCTTTCAGCCCTACGGTAAAAGTTCTTAATTACCGACAGCCCGGGAGTTGCGCTGCCTGACTCTCTGGTCACTCGTTACCTTTAATATAGGACTCTTTCAATCAAACCAGCACTCCACAAGGTTTATTTACGGTACAGTATACCACAGTTTGTAAATGCATTATTATGACCTCATGAGGGAGAAAAGATGTAAAAAGGAGTGCAGCTAGCCTGGTCTGTGTTTTTATGTATCCCCACAGCTTGCACTACACAATGAATGGGGATGCATTTTCTATCGCGTTATGTCCCGGACCAGTGGTTGATGGTGGCGGCCGCACTTGTGATGACAGAGTGTGTGTCTGCATTTACTGATATACTGACATAGTGGTCGGACCGATTTATTAGACACAGCTAACTTTTTAGATTCAAAAATAAGTATTAAAAGTGCATCTTATACACTGGATTTTACGGTATTAAAAAATAATAATAAAGGCCCATACCAAATTTGAACAGCGTTCACTGGCATCAGTCTGAACTTGTGGATTTTAACATTCTATTGACAAGTACCCCACTTAAAACATAACTAACTATCCCTTTAGAAAATACATTTTAAATTGTAGTTATTTAAACTTATCTGAATTATCTCAAGACTTTGTAATCAACATGAAATAATAAAGTATACCCGTCATGTCGACAATATTACCTGAATATGAATGTTAAGCAGAACTCTCCCTGGATAAATATGGGCTCCAAATATAAAAACAAAGTAAGAGAAATCAGCAAACAGCATATTCATTTTTCCTCCAAAAACACCTGCATCTTGTTTTTGGTTGACATCAAACACACAAGAGAGTCAGCTGCCTTTAAGGAGCATCTGAGAGCAGCAGCCAGCTGCCAACTGAGCCAGCAGACCTCCCTGTGCAGATAGACGCAGCTCTCTGCTGCTGCTGCCTGGCCTCCACAGATAACTCTGTCTGCATGTTGTTATACCGTGTGTGTGTGTGTGTGTGTGTGTGTGTGTGTGTGTGTGTGTGTGTGTGTGTGTGTGCGTGACGAGACAGTCACTCATTACTCTCCCTCTGTCACTTTTGTCTCAGTTTGGTGCGATTCTTATATGACAGACATGATTTGGACTGATTGATTCATCATTGATTATATAGAATAGATTTTTACAAACTGCAATATAAACTGAACTACCCGTCTTATGTCAATATTGTCATGATTAAGATTTAATCACGCCTTCTCCCCCGAGAAACTATTAAAATTATCTAAGAAACTACAAACAAAAATGTACCTCTATAGTGAAAGTTCAGTCAGGAAGACTATAATCTGCACACTCGTTTTATTATTATTCTCATGCTGTGTTACATCGCTTCTCCACGTATGATCACTCCTTTTTTCAGAATGATCAGCTGTTCACATCACATGGCCACATCTATCCAATAGCACTGCTCCACTCCCTCATCATAAGCCATGTTAACAGCTTTAAAGGAATATTGACAGGGCTATTTTTGCATCTGGATGAACAGTGATGGACATCTACCTCAATGAAACCTCTGTGACCCTTTGGTTACAGTGTCCACACAGACAGCGTATCAATGAGTTTGTCTTTGATAATCGCATCGTATACTCAAATCTTTGTTTCATTAGAAAAGACAAACAAGCTTTTTATAACTACAACTAGCTTTGAGTACTATATCATAGGCCAAAAAGCTACGTTTATACAGCATGTGCAATGCTAACAGACTTACATTATGTGGAGTTCATTTTGGCACAACAGATTTAGTTGGGAATGTTGAAATTGCTAGCTGGATATTGTATAAATACTGTGCTTCAGGTAAAGGACTGTTTTTATTATCTTTAATATATCAGTAGTCCTACTTGCTGATGATGTATTATCGAATAGTAATCAAGCTAATAATACAAGTTTTTATACAATATGTGAAACCAAGGCCAATGATTTAGGGATGGTGTGAGATATTGCATTTGGTAAATATGGCTTTGCCCTGAAATACACTGCAATTGCATTGTTTTATTTGTTGTGTTTGTACTTAAATACCAAAAACAAAAATGCATTTGCATCTGCAAACTTGTGTTTTACAAATGATTTCAACAATAATAAATGACCAGACATTGTCAGTGTTTACAGTAGGCCTACAGTTGTCAGTTGTCTGCTGTGACGATTGTTCCTGTTGTCAGATATTATTTGTTTTGTTTGCAGAGTATAGAAAACAGACTGTACAGACATTGCAGCGTTTCTCTACATTCCTCCTCCAGTGACTCCTCTCCTCGCAGTGGTGGAGTGGAGCTTTGTGTAGCTTTTAGCCCACAGGTTCAAGGCCAAAGCACTCAGCAGCAAGAGGTTTGGATGGGGGTAGAAGAAGAAAAAAAGGAAAATGGCAGTCAACGAATTGCAAATGTCTCTCTGCTTGGCATTGAAAAAAGGAGGATCTTTTGTCTCACCATCACTTTTTGGTTCTCGCCCATTGAATTTCACAAGATCTCTTTAAAAAAAAAGCATAGCAGAAAATCCAATCAAATTGAACAGGGAGACTGGCAGTGCCATGCACTTCCAAGTGGGTGGTTACAAAACTATCATAAGCTATTTTGCTGCTTTTGACAAAAAGATTTCTTTAAGTTCACTGACAGGCAAAACAAAAAATGTACAATGAGTATCAGGATCCTGTGGGACAATATGCTGTTGTAGATGCTATGTTTTATGTGTAACAAAAAAAAACATACCTAGTCCCTGAAGCTTTAATAAAATGCATTACTTTGTTTCTAAGGATTGCACTCTGAATAACATCATCATATTATACCTTAATTCCTTTCAATTCCTAACTACAGTTTTTTTGTTAGAAAGGTGATGCGGTTTGTGCAAGTCTTCTACCACATCTTAAAGTGTATTTGTGTGTTAAAAAAATCAATCAATCAATCTATCAATCTTTATTTGTATAGTGCCAATTCATGACAAATGTTATCTCAGGATACTATACAAGACGCAGGTAAGAGACCTTACTCATTGCTATATTACAAAGACCCAACGTTAATCCATCATGAGCACTAAGCAACATTTAGCAAAATTAAAGTGGCGAGATAAAAGTCCCTTTTAAGAGGCAGAAATATCGGGCAAAACCAGGCACATGATGAACAGCCATCTGCTGAAATTGTGCCGGGTTTGAAAAATGGGATAGAGGGAGATGCAGGAAGATGGATAGGGACAAACAAGGGGGGTTGTGGGGCGGTCCGTAGCAGCAGGCCATCCCCACCAATGATCCACAAAAAATGCTATGTTGTACTGGTCCAGTCTGCTGCTCTGTTCTACCTTTATAAACAGTCTATGTTTTGATCCAGTGACACTGCATGACTCGCACTTTATGTCTCAGTTCATGGGACGTATCCCTCTGCTGCCTATTTTGGGTGGTAATGTGTAATGCTTTAAGTGACACATTTTTCCTGTGCCAGTCCACGCTCCTAGCTCTCCAAGAGTCAATGGAGGCCCAGGGCACACATTTTTGCAACCAAGACCTGAAACACGTCACCAATCAGTAGCCCTATTCAGACTGCCATTTAAAGGTGCGATATTTACACCCTTGAGACGTTCGCATTCAGTGTGAATGTCGTGGAGGCGTAATGGGTGGGACAAAGTGGGCCCCCGTCTGTACCGCCTTCGGAGGTTGTGACAGAGGAAGAAGTCTTTTTCACTGAAGGTCTGTCATTCGTCTTGTGGGGAGTGGTTGGGCGGTGCCTAAGCAAACTCTATTGACCCGCTGCACCTGCTTGGATATTTGTTATGTACTGTATTTTTAATCAATCCACCTGGTTCTTTTTTTCATTTTCAATATGAGCATATACCATATTGAGATAAAGCATTATAGCAAAAATGTTCAACTGTACTTCAATGTTAAACTAACTTTCTTTTGCACTTGGCAAGTGATATAAAAATGTTGTAAGTGTGCGATGGAGCAGAGGAATGTAATAAGTATTTTAAATTATACACCACCATCATCCAACATATGTTCTAAATCCAGTTTCCTGTACTTTTAATACATTTCCATCTAGTTTAAGTGTAAAACAATACTTACATAATCTCTATCAGTCAGTATTTAGACTAACTCTCATTTTCACATCTATTCAGTACAGTACTCGAGTGCTGGAAAGCAATCAGCTGTGATCCACTTGTGCCAACAGAAGATCGAGAGCTGGACTCCTCCATTACAATCAGCAGTGGCCCCACTCAGCTTTAAAGATAGGGTGAAGCTGTAGGCTAGCATTAGCTTAACACTGATCAGCAATCAGCAGCTTCTCCTCTCTTCAGTGTCTAGCAGAGCAACATGCACACTTACAAAAACATACAAAGGCATGCTCACACATACAGTCAGTTTGATACTGTGGAGCATGTGCAAACCTCTGACTGTATAACACAACCTACTTAAACATTCTGTGAGGAGTTTTTAAGTGGTTTTGAAACAAGTTCAATTGGATTACCATCATTCTATATGACTAGCAAAAGCGTAACAGATCAGGAGGAGGAATATTGACATTTTCTTTTTAATTATGTTTATTACCATCTTAGCTGTGAAGGGTTCTGATGAAGGTTTCCATCCCAGACCAAAACAGCCTTTGTTTACATTTCCCCTAGTTTCACAGTAGGCTGTATGTTGGAAACTTTAACGGAGGCAGAGCAAGATATTTTGTCAAAGAGTAAAACACAGGCATTTACAGGAAATGATAAGGAGCTAAAAAGTTTAAGCTTTGTCCACAGAGGTTTCCAAAATTGGCACAACATGGAAATTCCTCACAGCTGCTTCAAGCTTCCCCACAGCGCAGTTGTGCAAAGTTCTTTTTTAAAGTCAAAACCCACCTGAGAGGTATCATCATCATTTTTCAGGGACTGAAAATATATTATCATTGTCATTATTAATATTATAATTGAGTTTGTAGGATGTATGACGTGCAGGTGTTAGCGGTATGATGACATAATTAAGGAAAAAAATAAAGTGAATGGGGTGAGTGTCCCAAAGAGGACTGGGGCAGCAGATTTTATAGTGACTGAGAGTTGACTGTCCATTACATAACTATGCAAGAGAAGAGCGATGGTTTAAAAAAAAAAAAACAGAATTAAAGAGTCTGAGAAAAACGATGGTTATTCATGATAAAATATGTTACATCTTACAGGCTGAATTACATACTCTGATCCAATCTATGATATTGACTATTCTGTGTGTGCTAATGAATAAAGCTTGTAAGTAATGGAAACTCTAGGTGCAGTAAATCTTGAATCTCAAAAGGCCTCACATTCTAACTGAGAATCAAGTATGGGAGGGGCTATGACTGTAGAATAACCTGAGCACTAAAATTCAGGAGGGGATGAGTGCTTTAGGGAGCGAAAACTACGTTTGACCAGATGTATTTTGCTGAGTCTGCATTTAACACTCAACTGACAGGACAGGACATATTTGGAGGTGTGGTCACAGCTTTTGTATGACATCATGGGGACTAATGATTAGGGGCGGCTGTGGCTCAGTTGGTCGTCGTCTCTCATCGGAAGGTCAGGGTTCGATCCCCAGCTCCTGCTGCAACATGTCCGATGTGTCCTTGGGCAAGACACTTAACCTCAAGTTGCTCCCGCTGCTTCGTCGGCGGCGTATTAATGTGTATGAATGGGATTAGTTACTTCTGATGGTCACTTTACATAGCAGCCTCTGCCATCAGTGTGTGAATTGGCTTGGAGTAGTCAGAAGACTAGAAAAGCGCTATAAAAGCTCAAGTCCATTTACCTTTTTTTATACTGGGCAATATGTTACTCCATTACTACAAACTTTGAGGGGTTATGCTACAAATTAAGAAAGTTATTTGTCTTTTGACTCAAATTTATAAATAAAAACACAATTAATTATTGAAATTCACCAATTAATAGCAATTAAAATGTATTATTTACAAAGTAATTTGGTTACATAAAGTAAAGGTACACATAATATATTCATTCGAGGTCATGGGGGGACTGGAGCCGATCCCAGTTGTCATTGGGCAAGAGGCGGGTTACACCCTGGACTGGTTGCCAGTGAATCACAGGGCTGACATTTGTAGACTGACAACCAGCAACACTATCATTCACAACTGCAGGCAATTTAGAGTCGCCGATCAACCTAACAAGCGTGTCTGTGGACTGTAGGAGGAAGCAAGAGTACCTGGAGAGAACCCAGGCATGCTCAGGAGAACATACAAACTCCACACAGAGAGGCTCCTGTCGGACGAGGATACGGGGAGGAACCTCCTCGCTGTGAGGCAACAGCGCTAACCACTGCACCACTGTGCAGCCAAGGGAATATATATACTGTATACTGAATTTATGGCAAATCTTTTTTTTTTTCTCAAAGATTCGCCAACCTAGGGACCATGATCAACTGTCAAAGTGTTGACTTAATCAATAACAGAAACAGTATTTTATCTAGAGTCAAGTATTTTAGCAATTCTATTTACCAATTCAAGGTATACTGTAAAGTGCTGTGTCTGTCAGACTACAACTTCACCATTTGTAGACAGAAGAGTGTCTGTAAAGGAACTCTAACATAATGGTTCAAGAGGCTGTTTTATGAGAGAAAACAGTAATGGCAAAAAAACTCGGCACCTCTAGGTTGTACCTTCAAAATGCAGTACTTACACAAAGTTCATGTTTGAATTGGGCAATGTTTTTTTTAACCAAGGAAACACATTGTTCCTTCAAGGTCTACTTTAAAGTGTGTTTGCTTCTAAGTCAAATTAGAAACAACAACATTGCTAGGATACTTCATATAAAAAGATGAATTGTAAAAGTGTCGAGTTAATAGAAAGCCTACCAGTTTCCACAAAAATAATAACTGCTACAATGACTCATATGGTAAATTTGTTGATGTATAAGTCGCAAAAATATCCCATCATTCCTAATCCCAGACAGATATTGAGGGTAGCATAACATTTTCGGTGTACCAAGAAAAGATCAGGACCAAGGACAGCTACACTAGTGGGTCTAGCCTTATGATATTGTTTCAGCATTAAAGTGGGATGCAGGGTTCAGGAAGGATTTCTGCTGCAGCACTGCTGATGTGATGCTGCATCTTGTTTAATGCACGAGTTTACTTCATTGTGCATGCACTGTGCTCTGCAGAGGCTGCCCAGGGTCCCAAGACACACACACTAACTGTATTATTTCTTATGGTGACTATTTCTGTTTCAAGAGATGCTTTCTCTGCATGTTTTCCCTTGCTCTTAATGCTAATGCTAAGAAGAAAAGTAGCAGTTTCCTCCCTGTGGCACTCCCCCTGCCTTCTGCAATCATCTTGTTTGCTCTGCCACTGGAAACAATAGGAGAAGTTATTTCCCTCTTGTCTTTGTTCAAACAGGAAAAAAGGGGGGGGGGGGAAACAAACACACAACAAAGCTTCTTTTAGGAGTGTTTTGTTACAATCCACAGTGGAGCCATTTTGAACTATTTTTCCATTTTTTTTACCAGGAACATCAGTAGCCCGCCTCGATTAGTATCCCACAGGCTAAGTGGTAAAGTATACAACCTCCTTCTTTTAATCTGTTCACAGTGGGAGAGTGAGTGAAAAGATGATTTTCTGACGGTGGCGTGGGGCTCTGACAAACTTGAATCTCACCCTCAGCAGTTGGGCCTGGTTGGATGGAAAGTCCAGGCATTCTTTGTGTCACACCTGCCATCATCACCCTATTAATTCTTTCATTTCACAGGTAATAAAATGTAGTTAGAGGGCACAGCATGATGTCCTGTCTGTAACAATGACACTACAATGTTTGTGTAGGATTTTCTTTTTTGATTTTCTGATGAGAGATGTGGCACTTGTGTGCTCTTTCAGCTGTGTGTTCATTGACGTTTGAAATAGAACGCTCTGGGGTGATAACTGAAAGCAGTGAGATCATATTGCTGGAGGGGAGATGCAAATATTGGAAGACCATTACTTGAGAGAAGAGTAAGATGGCTTTGTGGATTGTGGTAAAAAAAACAACACTGCTAGAGGGTAAGGAAACAGGATGGACACTTGTGTAACCAAATTGTTTTTTATGGAAAATAATTATTACATCCGCACCAATTAAATGACTGTTATCTGACATGCATTACCGTACACTTTAAATTAAATGAATAACAATTCACGTTTCAACTACAATAAAAGGTTTGTTGAGAATTTCTAGATTGACTGATTAGCACACATACGCACACACTTTTTTTTATGGCACCTGAAAACGGAGACAAAAAGCAGTGGCCTGAGTCATGTAAATAGAACATTATTAATTGGCAAACAGACTAAAGCAACAAAGCTAGCCAGATTAGTCAGAGCCAGATTAGCCACTTTGGCTAAAGCAGCAAACCACCAATGCATCAGAGCAAAAACAGGATTAAAAGCAAAAACCAAAGGCAAACATCCAAAGGCCTTGGATGCACTAAAGGTGCAAGGTTTTATTATGTGCATGAAGAAATACAATGAATGATTACACAAGCTTTGGAGAAGGTCCTTCATTCCTTTAAGAAATAGCCCTTAAAAACAACAGGCCTCATTCAAAAATATATCATCCTACGTTTCTTTCTCCTAATTTGCGCTTTACGCAAGAGCAAAATGGGATATGCAGGAAGGCTTTCTCCTTTGTATTCCTGGTGTTCCTTGTGTCCACACTTCCTTGCCACTGAGATGGAGATCGGAGCCGGCCGTGCGTGAATGAGGATGGCGATGGTTGTGGGACCACACAGTCTGATGGTGGTGGCTGCTGGGCGTCAGGCGGTGTTTGAGGGACGACACACTCCGATGGTGGTGGCTGGGCGTTAGGGACATCAGGTGGTAGTAGTGTCACCTCGCTGAAGGTGTGGGGACATGCCTGTTGATCATAATTAGAATAAAAAGACACTCCTTTTATGTATATATGGCATAAGACTGCAACTGTGTGCTAATGCAGAAGATGTAGAGATACACTGACAATGTCCAAATCAAAAACTAACATTGGACTCATTTACACCACATTCACACACTGATGGCAGAGGCTGCTATGTAAAGTGTCCATCAGAAGTAACTAATCCCATTCATAGACATTCATACACCCCTGAAGAAGCAATTTGGGGTTAAGTATCTTGCCCAACGACTTATCCGACATGTGGCTGCAGGAGTGATTGAGAGACGACCAACTCTACCACTGATCAACAGCCGTCGGTGAATGTCAGACTCTTCTCGAAAAATTGTTTTATTAGAACAAATTCTTCCTCAGAATGGTTGGTGAATGGAGCCAAAAAGCTGCAGGCATGCCACCTCATTGGTCCGGGTTGGCAAAGACCAGTGGTGGTGCAGTACTTTGGAAGTTTCGTTAAGAGGGGTGAACTGTTTTCTGAAACAATATGTTGCTTCTTGAACCAATCTGTTGACAAACTTGGCTGCCAATTCAGCCCTATGATCTTCTTTTTTCATTGAGGTGTTAGTATAAAGTCAGAGAATCACTTTAAGTCATCAGTTGTTGATACACATATTGGTTGTTATGTCATTCCAAAATGGTGGAGTGACTGACATTCTAACATCACCCTCCCTACAATAACATTCCTAGCATAGCTTACAATACTGAAGTCCTCTTAAGGCTTGTACCATTACAGCGTTTAGTGTGATGTATGCATATTATTACACTAATCCTTAATTAATAAAATACCAACCTTAATTACCTTTTGGGGCTGTGAGGGTCTGGGGGGGCCTGGGGCAGGAGACTGTTCACCAAGACCATAAACCATCAGGCACCAATAGTGACACATAGACCCCTGTTCATACTTTCCTTGAAAGAAAGCTGACTGAATTATACAATTGTTAAATACTAGTATATATCAATTCATCCATCCATCCGTTGTCTATACCTGCTATCCCTTTGGAGGGCTGCAATGTTGCAGTATCAGACTGAGCTGATTAGACATGTAAAACATAAGTGGGCTCCTGCATGGACAAGAACAAGAACCCTGTAGAGAACTCCTGTTTTTAACAACCTCCGGATCAGGACCTTGGAGAGCGTCACAGGCTGTAGTCCTGGCAGAGTTACCAGCTGTTACGATCTGTGTAAAACAATGTAGTAACCGCTGGTTTTTCTTTGTTTATTTGAAGGATTCTTTTTATATTTAGGTTTTCAGAAAAAAATAAGGGGACATGGTATACAGGATCACTGTTACAAAGAAAAAATCACATCTGACTCTGAGAGGGAAAGGACATGCAGGATAGGAGCCACAGGTGGGATTTGAACCCGGGACATCCGCTTAGAGGACTTCAATCAATCAATCAATCTTTATTTGTATAGCGCCAATTCATAACAAGTGTTATCTCAAGACGCTTTACAAGAAGCAGGTAAAAGACCTTACTCTTTGTCTATTAATATTACAAAGAGCAGGTAAAAAGACCATGCTCATTGTTTATGTTACAAAAAGCAGGTAAAAGACCTTACTTATTGCTATATTACAAGGACCCAGCTTAATCCATCATGAGCACTTTAGCAAAGCAGCAAAAGATACAGTGGTCAGAAAAAACTTCCTTATTAAAAGGCAGAAATCTTTGGCAGTGACACCCCGGCTCATGACGAAACAGCCTTCACAGCCTAGACTGCGCCGGGCTTGGAACGGGATAGGGGGAGATGGGATAAGATGCAGGAAGAGGGATAGGGAACAAGGGAAAAAGGGGGGGGGGGGTTGTTCAGGTGGGCCGTCCACCTACGATCCCGAAGGGAGGGGGGGGGGGGGTTGTTTTGGCAGGCCGTCCACCAACGATCCCGTGGAGCCTAAGAGGGCTCAGCAGGAGCAACAATCCCAAGGAACCTAAGAGAGCTCAGGAGCTCCCAGAAGAAGATGTGGTTAGTAACTGGGATTTAAAGGTAGTGGCATGCAGTAATGTCATATGAATACAGAGAGAGAGAGAGCAGGGGATAAGAGCTCAAGGTGCCAGTTCCCCCGGTAGTCTAGGCCTATAGCAGCATAACTATGAGCTGGTCTGTACCTGTGCCAGCCCTAACTATAAGATTTATCAAAAAGAAAAGTCTTAAGTCTATTCTTGAAAGTACATAGTGTGTCTGCCCCCCGGACCCCGACTGGTAGATGATTCCAGAGGAGCGGCGCCTGATAACTGAAGGCTCTACCTCCCATAGTACATTTAGAGACTGTAGGTACCACGAGCAGGCCTGCATTCTGGGAGCGTAATGTTCTCGACGGGTAGTACGGCACTATTAACTCTTTAAGATAAGATGGTGCCTGACCATTTAGAGCTTTGTAAGTGAGAAGAAGGATTTAAAATTCTATTCTAGATTTTATAGGGAGCCAGTGCAGAGAAGCCAATACAGGAGTAATGTGGTCCCTTTTCCTAGTTCTAGTCAGTACTCGAGCTGCAGCATTTTGGACTAGTTGAAGAGTCTTTAGAGATTTACCTGAGCACCCTGATAAAAGAGAATTACAGTAATCCAACCTGGAGGTAACAAATGCATGAACTAGTTTTTCTGCATCGTTTTGGGACAGGATCTGCCTGATCTTAGATATATTACGAAGGTGGAAATAGGCTGTCCTTGAAATTTGTTTTATGTGAGAGTTAAAGGACATATCTTGATCAAATAAAACTTAAGCTTCATACATTACCCACTAGGCAACCAGCATCCCCTTAGATAACAAACTTGGAATAGTAATGCCGTCCAATGCCAAAACCAATTATTGACTATTAAAACTTATCAACTTACACATTAGTTCAAAAATATGTGAAACTGCGTTTCTAAGAAAAGGTATGTACATTTCTTCCCACCAATTCTAATCCCAATGAACGGCACTGTGTCTGTGTTCTTCTAACATCTCTGTGGGGTTTTTCAGACAAACCAGAAATTACCCATCTGGACCAATGGGTTCAATAGTGCAGTCATCCATATGTTCAGCTCAATCGTCCCCAGTGAGAAACACAGCAATTGTGTTCTGCAGATATTTCTCCCAAAGGTCAGGATTTGACACCCCGACAAACGAAGAAATTCTGCAGGGTCAGAGAGCTGAACACAGATACAGTTTAGTTAATTTTACTCAAACAGATGAGAGCGCCTCCAAAAGTTATGACACAGATCTATGTTCAATGGAAGGTTTTGTTAGTGAATCAAAATACTGTGTCTCGGCAGGTAAGGTTTAAAAAATGTCTGAGAACTATGCAAGATGCATTGAGGAATAAGAAAAACTGTTTCATTATGAAAATATGTGTGTGTCTGTGCGATGACAAGTTAGTGAAATAAAGAGAGTTATTTAATCGTGACACACAGTGTATACATTGTTGTTTAGGAATATCAATCAATACTTATTTGTATAGCGCCAGTTCACAACAAATGTTATCTCAAGACACTTTACAAAAAGCAGATCAAAGACCTAACTCATTGCTACAAAAGAACCAACATTAATCCATCATGAGCATAGCACTTCACAACAGTTAACAAAGTTACAGTGGCAAGAAGATTTTTCTCGTGGTTGAATAACTGAAATAAATATATACATAAACATCATCATGGCAAATATCACATTACAGGCTTGTATGTATGTAAACCATCAACATTAATATTTGGGTTGTATGATAGAGAAGTGATACTTAAAATAAATGATAAATGGACTTGAGCTTGTATAGCACTTTTCTAGTCTTCTGACTACTCAAAGCACTTTTACACCGAAGGTCACAGCTACCCATTCACACACTGATGGAAGAGGTTGCTATGTAGTGAAACCATCAGAAGTAACTAATCACATTAATTTGCATTCATACGCCGCTGACGAAGCAGCGGGAGCAACTTGGGGTTAAGTGTCTTGCCCAAGGACACATCGGACATGTTGCTGCAGGAGCTGGGGATCGAACCCTCGACGATGACTCTACCAACTGAGCCACAATTAAAAATTGACTAAACCCTTGTTATATATTTATAAAAATGTAATAGTTGTGATGTGTCGTTCGAGGTGGCCGCCATGACAGACACGGCATGTTTATCGTTGCCATGGAAACAACAGATTTAGTTACGTTAAAGACTGCTACATAAGGAATCGTGAACTGAAAGCTGCTGTATGTGCTGCTGTGATAAAAACGTCATGTTAATTATACTCGTTTACATTAGCTCATCGTTAAACTATTCTCTTCCTCAGGTTGGTTTCGCCCGTTGGTTTCCCGCCAGCCTTGACTTCTTCTTTTGTTATTTGTTTGATTACATACTGTGCGTTTAATGTTATTTCCTCCATGCTCTCAGGCTTTGTGATTAAGGCTTAATTGAAAAAAAAAAAGCTTAATTGAATAAAAAAAACATTCCATATTAGATGTATAAGGGTCTCAGGATCTATCTCCAAAAGTTGCCTACTTGTTACTGTAGGTTCATTGTGTTTGTTTAACAGATCAGGGCAGGCTGGTTCTTAGTAATTAGAGTCAAAAGGTTCCATAAATGAATTATTACTGGCATAGTGGAAGAGTGATTCTGATGTGAATGATGACAATTACCACACAGCCTCCAAACAAATTGAAACTCTGTCGTACTTTTTGTAAAGTTTTGCAGAGAAACAAAGATTTATTTTCGTTTTTAAACTAGGACATGCTGATCTACATACCAGTTGCCTCTGGCTTTCTTTAGGCCAAAGTTCAAGGTAAGAGTTGACCGATCTTTTTCAGTTGTAGCTCTCCAAAGCTCTGGAATGCCCTGGCTCGATATTTTCTCTGTCCCCCACATTGCCTGCTTTCAAATGAAACCTCAGAACACACATCCTTGGCTTTTGGCTCAGCAAGAGAGTTGCCTTTGTAATCCTTAAACCTTTCCTTGACACTCTGTCCAGATGTAAAGTTGTTTTTTCTGTTTCTTTTCTTGTTATTATCTCCTGTCATTTCCTGTTTTATCTTGTTACTTACCCTTGTCTTCTGTCTTCCAGATCCTGCTCCTCATGTTCCCCGCCTTGTGTGTCTTGCCCGCCCTGATTTAACTCACCTGCGTCTTGTTGTCCCCTGATTGTCTGTGTAGTTAATCCTTGTGTGTCCTCACTCATGTTGTAAGTTCATTGTGTTTTCCTCAGTGTAACCTCGTCCTAGTGCTTTTCCCCTACGAGTTCTTGTGTAAGACTTTTGCTTGCATTTTTGACCCTTTCTTTTGCCTGCTCCTTTGGATTTGTTGACTCGTACTTTTTGGACTACTTGTGTATCAAACCAGACTGAATAAATTTGCCTTTTGTGGAGTCTTGCTTTCGAATCCTTTTGAGTGTGTCTTTGTGTCATTCCTACAGGTCTTAGTTGCTTTTCAGTATTTCATTGTCCTGTTGTTTTTAAATTGTTCTTATATTAGTATTTTTATTGTACTTTTTTTAAGTTTTTATGTTGTTTGTACAGCCCTTTGGTCAGCTTCTGTTGCTTTTTAATGTGCTTTATAAATACATAAGGGTTGGATGGGATTGGAAACAATGTCTTCTCACCTAATATGACTTAAGATGAGTACCATGTTTATACCGGCTTTAATAAACTTACCGATCAGGCCCTCAAGATACCTCATTCATACCCTTTAACTTGCAAAAGCTTATGTGCTTTAAAAATTGTAGTTTGAGTATAAACAATACATACAATCTTCAGCTAACAAACAAACTGCAGCATACACTGAGGGGCTAGAATACATTCTCTCTGGCTCCAGCTGTAATGATGCTGTGCATTCTGTGTATCATTTTGTTGGTTCAGTAAACCAACTACGATGTTTGCACTATCTGGATAGATTGAATCACGACGATAGCAGACAAACACAAAAACTCTAACATTCTCTACTAAAAAAACAGAGTGGTGAATACAAGCCTTTTCTGTTGTGTACAGTGTAGTGTGTGTTGCTCCAAATGGCACTACTAAGTCCATGGAAATGCTTCTACTGGCAGTATACTTGTTATCTCTTTACACTTGAAAGAAACAAAACTTTGCAAATGCATTTAAACAAGTGTTCTTTGTAAATGGTAAATGGGCTTGAGCTTGTACAGCACTTTTCTAGTCTTCTGACTACTCAAAACACGTTTACACTGCAGGTCACACCTAGACATTCACACCCATTGCCACTGATGGCAGAGGTTTATATGTAGTGACCATCAGTATTAACTAATCCCATTCACACACATTCAAACGCCGCAGGCAAAGCAGCAGGAGCAACTTGGGGTTAAGTGTCTTGCACAAGGACACATCGGACATGTTGCTGCAGGAGCTGGGGATCAAACCCCCAACCTTCCAGTGGAGAGATGGCTGCAGATTGATTACTAAATGCATCTGAAAGCTGAATGGATCTGTTCAAAAACAAGCAATATTAGACTTAGCCTACAGGCCCTTTCAGTAGCAGCAATGATTCAATTTGAGTATATTTAGAAAAGTTTGGGTAAATAGAAGCAAATTAGTGAATGGGTGATGCTTCATGTTATCAAATTAGCTGATATGGTTGAACTTGAGGCTCACCCATTCCTAAAAGGTCATCCTGAATGAAATGTAAAATGAACAGATTGCAATGTAAACAAAGTACAAATGTAAAGGGATGTGGGTAAATATGAAGTAAAGATGTGTTAGGGCTGACACTGTTCTTGATGTTGTCTTACTGGTGGCAGGGCTCAACCTAGAAAGGGGTTAAGAGCTTAGACAGCTAGATGGAGCTCTTTTGTAGAGCGTCTCATCCTTAGTGTCAAAAGGAGCAGGCTTAGCTGGGGTTCAGGTATGAAGTAAGGAGGCTTCCCTCACCTTTTATTGGAGATTTTTCTGCATCGTCAAATCATAGGTGATCCCAGGGTAGATAAAGAACTAACTGGATGGACTCATCCAGCCTGGGAACACCTTGGGATGACTCAGGAGAAGCTTGACAACGTTGCTGGAAAGAGGGAGCAAGGTTGTTTGTCCTGCTGCCACCATGACTTGGATTAGACGATTGATTGATTGATTGATTGATTGATTGATTGATTGATTGATTGATTGATTGATTGATTGATTGTTGGAGCAGCAGCAGCTCAGTCTGTTGGGACTTGGTAACCAGAGGGTCACCAGGTCAAGTCCTGGTACAGGCCATGGTTTGGAATTTGTGATTTGCTAGAGATCTTTCTGAGTTCTGCTGAGGCACCCTCGAGCAAGGCATCGAACCCCTAATTGCATTTGCATCCCTGTGCCTTGTTCAACAACAGGTTGAAAAAATGAATTTCCCCTTGGGTTTTTTTTTTTTTTTTTTTTAAATATGTCTTCTTCTAGGTCTGAGAGTCAGTCCAACCAAACAGACATATCCTGACAACTTTTGATGGATTGTACAGACAATAATGGTCCCAAAGGTTGAATATTGATGACTTTAATGTGTCCTTAACATTAATCTTATACCCTCTTAAGGTCAAAATTTACATTGACCAATAGTTATGTTCATGAGTAAATTAGACTAAAGAGGTAGCCATTTTAAAGCCTTTTTATCATTGGCATTTAGTTAAAGGCTACACTATATGCAAGTACAGCCTACAGATCTCCTTTGCAGAGCAGTGGACCCCCCATTAGACATTCATATGACTTGGTAAGGTTAGGAAACAATTTGGATCCCCTACTATTTGTAGTTTATGTTTTTTTTTCTTTCCCTTTTTTAAGCTTAATTGGCTCATGACTCACTTCAGGCTTTGTGGAACTATTTTCAGCCTTACAGTTGCAGCCAGTCTTTCCCTGATGGATCAATAGTAAAGACATATTGTGCAATGAATTACTCAGACTGTCCTTTGGTTGTAACACAGGATCAAACTTAAAAGGCCAAAGGTTGCAACAACAGTATTTTCGGAGCCGAGTATGCAGAACAAGTCAAGAAACTTCATCTCGTCCTCATACTACTGACACAAGATTATAACGCAGCGAAAGCCTGTGAACAGTTAAGCATGAGTGGACGTTTTGCTTTGCCTTGCAGTGTTTAGTCTCTGTACCAGGATCAATGGAAGTATTTCCACATATTGATCTGATGTAGTAGAAGACAGAGCAACAGCCACAAGGCTCAGCACTATTAAATATAACAAAGCTGAGAGTAATTCATTTTCCAACACGAGCAGAATCTACAAAAAGAATAGTCACTAGACTATTAAGTGATATCACTTGAATTTGTGCATCAAAGAAAAAGACAAAAAATAAAACAAAAAGATTGACCCAACAGATCAGTTTAATGACATGTCAAGTAGCTTGTTACGCCCAGCCTAGGGGAAAACCAGACGTAGCATAAATGTGACCCTCTCCTTCCTCGTTCCCAGTGATGAGCCAAACAAACAAATTTGCAGTCCACAATAATTAATGTATTAACACTAAACATAACATTTTTAAACTTAATGGAGAGCACAGGCCAAAATAATTAACAAAAACATATTGATCAAAAACCAAAACTACTTCTTACCTCAAAAATAAACAAAAGAAGATACAGGCATCGTGTCTAACTCCCTAACAGAAGAACTGGAAAGAGGGTTAATCAAAAGACAAGGCTACTCTCCCCTACAACCTAACCAGGACTGCATAACAGAATCACAATAAAGCTCAATTTTAAAACAGGACACAAAATGTCTCTCTCTCGCTAAACGTCTCTCTTTGGAGGTGAGGAAGAAAGCGGGCAGTGTTCCAGCTTCCGCAGCTCCCTTTTAAAACTGGTGCCCTCAGCTACCCTCCAATAACGTGCAGGCACGCAGTACCAGCTGCTGTCCAATCACTGGCCGGCGCGTACCGGCAGCCTTTCCTAATCAAGAGCGGGTACAGCACAAAGACAGACGCACTAACAAGAAACAAGCAGAAAGCCCCACAAAGGCAGATCTAAAAATGACAGACACACACTTGAATACACACACATGTGTAACCCTAACCCTATAACATAGCTATTATGATTATATTGAATAGTTTAGTTTTTATAGTTTTTTTTAATGTCATCTACAGTATGTGGAGGCCAATGTATATGCAGGATCCTCAGACTGATGTTTTAGTAGCTACCTTTTTGTTGGGCATTTTGTTCAGCTGTACAATCAACCAATGAGCCTTCTGTCTTACCTACCATAATTATGGATGCAATGATGGCAGAAGGTTCAAGAGAGGAGAGAAGAAGATATGCTCGCACACTTGCTCAAATGCCACAAAAAGTATTGATAAAGAAAATATCACCTGAAGAAGACCCCTGGTCGCAACTTTGTGAGTAAATCATTTTAAACTTTTTGTGGCATTTGAGCAAGTGTGCAAGCATATCTTACTTCTCTCTGCTGTTTTTGTATTTCCCTGCAACCTATGAGATGTGTGTATAACTAACATTTATTTCAGCAGGTGCGAGAGGTGCCACAACACACAGGACTCCATTGACATGTTGGGAAACGACTAAAGCATCGCAATGAAGACATGGACAACGTCATAGGTGGAGTTTTGGTTAAGGTAAGCATACTTTGGCATTGTTTCTGCCAGTACAGTTCTCTATTTATCATGATGAATGTTTGTTAACCTAGATGGGCCTTTAAAACAAAACAAAAAGACAAACTAATTGATGAGAGAAGAAAAAGCTTTTTTTAAGGTGATAATACAAATTAAAAAAGTCGTCTCACATGTCCTAAAACGGTGGAAATCTCCTCTGTCCTGCTCTCTCAGACAGGAAGTTCCTCGAGTAAGCCCCTACCCTGATGTCCTCTCTATGACCTGAGGCTGGACAGAAGCCCTTTTTTATATTAAACAGGCACACAGCTCTCATACATAACACAGCATCACAATAAAGTCTGCAACAACAAAGCCATTTCCATATTTTCCATAACATTTTCATAATGTGAACGGTCAGGGAGCTGTGTATCCGCTGTGCTTGGGTTCCATGTGGTGAAAGACATAATGTTTTCCTAGAGACAGGAGCAGTGGGTTCACGCAGTCTCACACGCACACACAGAGACAAACACACACACTTATATTCACACACTGCAAGATCACTAGGTAGCTTTGGGACCTGCTCTGGCATAATGGGCGCTAAGTCATGCATGTATTCATACAGCCCAGCAGCACAGAGGACACCTCGATCTCTGTGTCAAACACTACTGGCTTTCAGGCAGGAAATCAACACCTATGTGTTACTATCAGCTGTTAGCATGCTAGCTACACCTGGTGTAGTGATAGCTACACCTCCTTTTTTCAGAAAAGCAAATACACAGAACAAACCCATACACCTTGTGACAGTTTGACTTTGATGCGTTTTTATTGCATTATTTTGGTTTAGGGGTGCCAGCCAGGTATCTCTCCTGGCATTTAAGATTAGTCAGTGGTTTTTGTTGGTTCAATTTAGTTGAAGTTTAGTTTGTTAGTTTGTTGTTGTTTTTTTAAATCAAAACGTCACACAAGGATTATACACATGAAAATGCTAACCTTTGTCATTGAATGACAAAGATACAAAAATACTCTACACCAAATGCAATTGAAAGCAAACAAGTTCTTATTTTTAGGAAACCACATAACGCACTCAAAATATAATCATTAATAAAGAACTCAAACACCCACAGTCCTTCAGTCAAGAGGGGAAAACACAGTCCAAATTAAAATTCCACTCCTGGTTTTACTCAATTGAAATAACAAATACGGAAAAAAGTTTTTTATCAGTTTATTAAATAAGTTCGGTTTTTGAAAAGTAGCAAAATAGAAATAAATTACCTAAAGGCCGAGTATAAACTGTTTTTTTTCTGTTACTCATGAACTCTGTCAAGTCCAGTCCAGTCAGTCAAAATCTGGTCGAGGTTTGCGGCTGGTTTGTGGGATTGTGACCGACTTCCCTGTACAGATGAAAGACTGTATTGTGGCGAATGAGACACAGACCCGGAAGATATGGAGTTTTTTTCCCGAGTTGATCTGGAACAGATGACAGCTGCAGATGGCGGAAGAAACGAGTTAAGGGTTTTAACATCCGCACTTAGGTTTTGCTGCTCCAATCGTAGTCCCTGTGATGTCCTGCTCCTCCTGATGCTCAGACTGAGTGAATGATACACGGGTGGAGAATTGAATAGTGGTGCGAAAGCTGAACAAATCGGTGAGTAGAAATCAATCAATCAATCAATCTTTATTTGTATAGCGCCAATTCATAACAAGTGTTATCTCAAGACGCTTTACAAAAAGCAGGTAAAAGACCTTACTCTTTGTCTATTAATATTACAAAAGAGCAGGTAAAAAGACCATGCTCATTGTTATGTTACAAAAAGCAGGTAAAAGACCTTACTTATTGCTATATTACAAGGACCCAGCTTAATCCATCATGAGAACTTTAGCAACGCAGCAAAAGATACAGTGGTCAGAAAAAACTTCCTTATTAAAAGGCAGAAATCTTTGGCAGTGATCCCCGGCTCATGACGAAACAGCCTTCACAGCCTAGACTGCGCCGGACTTGGAACGGGATAGGGGGAGATGGGATAAGATGCAGGAAGAGGGATAGGGAACAAGGGAAATTATTATTGTGGGGGGGGGGGGGGGGGGTTGTTGTTCAGGTGGGCCGTCCACCTACGATCCCGAAGGGAGGGGGGGAGGGTTGTTTTGGCAGGCCGTCCACCAACGATCCCGTGGAGCCTAAGAGGGCTCAGCAGGAGCAACAATCCCAAGGAACCTAAGAGAGCTCAGGAGCTCCCAGAAGAAGATGTGGTTAGTAACTGGGATTTAAAGGTAGTGACATGCAGTAATGTCATAGAAAGAGGGCAATGGGAGTGAATGTGGGAGTTTCTGGTGGGTGTGGACTGGAGGTACAAAATGACAGCTTCCAGGTTGTCACAACATGTCAAAACACATACAGAAAAAGACAAGTTCATTTCTGTAAGTTCTGATTAAAGACCATTTAACTAATATGGTAATTTAACAAGGAAATGGTTATTGTAGGAGACATATGAAACTCAGGTAATGTGGCTTCTGATTTAAAGACAGTCAGAGATCTGAATCAGAGCTGTATTCCCAATGTTGGGAAAGCTTCCTCATCAGAGTTATCTTTATTAAAATTAATTAATAATAATTATGATTATAAAATCAATGTGAGTTTACATGTGTATTTGGGCCATCCTCTTCTAAGATTATAAACTACGTAATTGGACCGCTGTTATCTGAACAATCTGAGCAATGACATTTTTTTTTAATGAAAAGTGTGTGCATGTCTGTGCTTGAGTGTGTGTGTGTGTGTATAGATGACTAATATAGTATTTTACTTTTGCCATCACCTGCCCAGGGACTACAGATGGAAATTAGGTAGTAAGCTAAATCTGGTACAACGCATATTTTCTCTTCTGAGACTAATGTTATTTTATACACTGTCCCTGATTTCAATAAACTAATAGACTAAACTAAACTAATAAAATGTGAATTTGTGCAGCAGGAAGTATGACATCATCATAAAGAATTAATTCTCTCAGCATCCCTATATTACTGACTTCCAGCGTCCCTTTGGAGACAACTTGAACAAATAATGTGAAAGTGATTATATGTGTGAATGGGTTCCTAAAAAAAACCCCAATAACTCCTTCTCAACTCCGGATTCATCCTTAAACTGGGAGCTGAATCCCTAAAGTAGCTGGTTACAATAAAGAAAGATCAGGATGGAACTCCCTTTTTACTTGTTCTTATTGTTCCACACAGTCATTCTGGGCAACGTGCCCTTCTTTGAGCAATTGCCAGAGTACATACTGAACAAGGGCCTGTTGCCCGAAAAATGATGTAGTTATAAAAAGTGGAATGTGAGTGCTGTCCTTGTCTCTCTCTCTCTTGAAGGGACTCTAACCACAAAAACATAATGAGGGAGATTAAGACATCACAAACTCCTTACCTTTTGTATACATTTTTTTTTTTTTGCGTGAACACTGCATTTTTCATTTTATGTAAAGCAATAAAAAACATTGACGTGTTAAAAGAAGCAGCAGTTAAATATATTGTGAACACAGCAATTAAAATTCAATTGAAGCAGGCATTTGATCACTTGATTGCATTCATCTTTATGGTGTTAATCACACACTTTATGGTGTCTGTCTTCATCTTTAAATCCCAGAATGCCCAAATAGCATTTGACTTTTTTTCCCCATTGGATTGATGCCAAAAAGACACATAAAACATATTGTATAACTTTAACATGGCCATTATACACAGATGGCAGATGTCAAAGAGTGGGAGCCATTTTTAGTGCTTGGTGCCAAAAAATCATTTGGTGACCTTTCAGGAGAGGGTCCCTGGCCATGTTGGTGCTGGGAAAACAATTAGTCACAAAGCGAAGTTAAATGAGGTAAAAAGAAAATGGAAACTTGATGACCCTGAAATACTGGCACTCTGGAGGAATCAAGCACTCAGACAAGAGCTGAACTGAGAGAGAACACTGCTGGAGATGCTATAAGCTGTATATCTGTACAAACACCATATATAGTCATACTCAGTTCACATAAAGCTATATCATTGACCATTTAAAGTTCACACAGATGCAGGCATAGACACACACACACATAAACACACTCTCTCTTACAGGTCGAGGATCATCATTGTTGATGGATTAAAAGTCCAGTTTGAATGAGCTTGGCCAAGAGAGTAATAAACGGTCCACTGGCTCCGCTGTCACTTGTCAGAGCGTGTGTGTGAGTTACAGTGTGTGTGTGTCTGAAACGGTGCCAGCAGCCCAGTGCAGTGCAGTGCACTCAGCAAGATGTTAAAGATAATCAGAGGCAATGGCCCCGCATAAACCCCCGCTAACTGGCAAGCTTGCTACAATATGCTGCTTAGTGAGGTATGGCTGGCACAGGCTCACTTTTTTTTGACACACACCAATACTCACACACTTACAAAAACACATTAACACATATACAGCGTTTTTTTTCTTGTGTTGCTCCAAATATGTTTTCTCTGTTAGCGGGTCACTTAAAATTAACATGCCACAACTTCTCTAAACATGTGTACTCAAATAGAAATAACCATTTTCACAACTGATGCATACACATGTTGTTTAGTTGACTTTATTGTTGTCAAGGCAGTTGAAAAAACAAGGAGGAGGAGGACCCAATTGCAGAGCAAAAAATGAACTATTTATTTAAACAAAAAAGGCAAACAAAAACTTAATCCAAAATGTCAAAAACAGGGAGCCACGAGGAATAACCAGGAACATACCACAGCGACATACAACAATGATCTGACAACCCGAGGGAAGGAACACTGAGACTAAATAGACAGGGGTAATCAAACACAGGGGAAGACAATCAGGGCAATCAGACAGGAGGGAAACACACAGAGGCAGGAACAAATACAAGACTAGAAACACAAGAACTACAACATGAATCAAGGAACACAAATGACACAGAACTTAAGAATGTAACAATAATACAGACTTGAACATAGACGGAGACAAGGATACAAAATAACACAGGAAACACTAAAGACTAAACTAGAAAACACACAAGGGAAACACCAAGATCAGAAACTACAAAATAAGACAGGTAACACTTAAGACCAAACTAGGAAACATAAACAACACACACAAGGGAAACAAGCAACACTAGGATAGAAATTAAAACATGGAACCTAAACTCTGAAATACAAAACTAAATAAGACCAAAACCATGACAATTGTTTAGTTTTTCAGGGACTATGTACAAAAAATACATTCATCTCAATTAATGAGGGGCGATGCATTGCCCCAGATTTAGCTGATCAGCTAGATGATAAAGCAGAGGCAATTGAAAAATCAAATTTAAAAAATATCGCTTTGAGAAAAAATCTTGGAATTACGAGATTCTTGTCTAGTAATTACGAGATAAAGGGTCTAATTTTTATTTACTTTGATGACATTTTGAAACCAAGGAAAGGAACGAGGAATTACATTTCAACAAGGGTGAGGAATAAAAATCCAACCTTCAATAACCATGTTGCATTCTTAAGATTACAAAAAGCCCTGTAGGAAAACCTAAGGGTCACTGTATGGATAAAGCATGTCTTAGAAGTGGAGCTAAGTGAAAACCTTCTAGTTGATTCAGATACAAATATTGGTATGAATATTTTTCCTCTGGCTGGTAACGTTATTCAGTGTAAAACATTTTCTTTCCCTTGTTTAAACTCTCAGAGAGGCAGAAGTTCAAAGTTTTGTTGGGAGACCTGAAAGAAGAGTGATGTAGAGCCTGCTGGTGATAAAAGCATGCATTACATTTTCAATGTTCGCTGGAGTGAGAAATGGTCTGAACTTTGGCATTATTTCTAAGATGAGAGAAAGCAATTTTGGATACTATACTGATGGGGTGTTCAAACTGAAGGTCATAGAGCAGACTAACCACTAATGGTGACCTTACACTTGATGATATCTGAAGCAATTCTATCGTTTCACACAAATTTCCAAGCTGGAGTTAACATCACGCTGCTTTTTTCCCTCCCAGAGTTGTAAAGTTTTAGACACAGTAAGAGCTCTCCTGATAGTCAGACAAATTAAAGTTCTTCTTTTGCAAGTGGTGTACTATGATCACTAACAATAGCAGAGTTTATACATCCAGTGGGAGTGACATCATTGACTGACACCAGCACACCTATACTCACACAAATGAAGCAACACCGGTGATGTGCTATCTCAGGCAGGGAACTGGAGCTGCACTGATTTCACACTGACATGCAGCATTCCCCACAATCATCATCCTCTTCGTTTGGCAGTCTATTTAAGCTACAAGATTTCCTGTCTCTACCTGTGTTCTGTCACTGCCAGCTCTGCCTTTCAACAGTACTATGACCTAGCTTTCAGCCCCACCAGCCCCGACTGGGGGCTGTTTGGACCGTGTAAAACGCATTTTCGCAACGAATGGCACAAAGTGGTTTGGGGTGTGTCCGATTATACTTTGCTAGTTACATGGCACATAATCTGGGTGCTAAATTAAGCGCAGGAGAGGTTATATTTTGTAACGTGATAATACATTTTGGGACTAAAATGAATCAAACTAATCAGAGTGTCAGTCCTCATTCGCTTCAAGAGCCAGGTGGAACATTCTATGAAATATGTTCATGGCAGATTGAAGTTGAAGCATTCCCTCAACATCAGAAATAATCAGTGCCTTTCCAAATGAAGGGAGACATTTCCACATTATACTCATAAATTATTCAAATCTTAAGACATACTGACAGGATCGGACAGGATGTACGTTAACTAAAGCTCTGTGAGCTCATCAGCAAATAAAGGCAAGCTGCAAACATGTACAGTATTTACTTGTTCTCTCTGCTGGAATCGTTGGCTATATTCTTTAATGTGTGCTTGCACTGGACAGTCTGCATTAATATCTGTGAGCTCCATTGTCGGTGGCACTCGTGGTTCAAGAATTATGATAAATCCAGCTCTCTGTTGCATGGGAGTGTGAGTGTGTGTGTCTCTGTGTCTTTTAGACAGAACCTGTGTGGAAGAGAGCAGCTTAGTGATGGTCAGATGGAGTTTCTGGACTTGTGCAGCTCTCGCAGTGTAGCAGGTATCTAAGAGGTAGCAGTGAGCGTTTCCTCGTATCCTGAAATCACCAGACTGGCCTAATGTCAAAAAGGAATATAAAGATGACAGGAGATGAAGTTTGCTTTCTCCCAGCCCTCTGTCCCATTAAGACCGTAATTTTAATGTATCCGCAAACACAAAAACATATCTGAGTACTGGGGTTGTGCTGTGTGTCTATGTGTGTAATGTGCTGATAATAAGTATGTTATCAACTTATTTATGTATGCCCATTCTAATGTATCCTCTAACAAAAGCAGAAACATACTGTGCCACACATTATTTTAATAGTAACATATGCCTAGGTACTAAAGGGGTGCAAGTTCATGCAACGTTGGTGCTGTGCAAGAAAATGTCAACTTCATCTTGTCGGGAAAAAA